>CAMOHE010048652.1:0-43237 GCA_946598075.1 Artocarpus hirsutus | reverse complement strand
CCCTCGGGTTCGAACCTCAAACCTCCCTTAAGGGGTTCTTATTTCCTTATTGAGTAATTGGTACTCAAGAAGGAAATAAGAACCCCTTAAGGGAGGTTTGAGGTTCGAACCCGAGGGACGCGAAAAAAAAACCCTGAGGGGCCAGAGGGCCCCAGAGGGGACAGTACGGATGAGTGGACGGCACGGGAACGGTTCACCAATAAGAGCCACAAGTCCGAGGGTCCCGCAAGGTAGGTCCTATAGAGGCTTGAGGTGGGGCCCGCACCGGATGCCGCAATTGGTACTCAAAAAGGAAATAAGAACCCCTTAAGGGAGGTTTGAAGTTCGAACTCGAGGGACACGAAAGAAAAACCTTGAGGTGCCAGAGGGCCCTAGAGGGGACAGTACAGATGAGTGGGCAGCACGGGAACGGTTCACCAATAAGAGCCACAAGTCCGAGGGCCCCTCAAGGTGGGTCCTATGGAGGCTTGAGGTGGGGCCCGCGCTGGATGCCACAATTATTGTCATGAATTTTTCCAATAAATTGTGACGACCCTCCTTACGTGGCCGTCACTTGACTTAACGTGATCATGAATTTTAATATACTTAAGAATAAAGTACAAAAATTTTGGAATAAATTTTTTTTTAAATGGATTCTTGCTATTGAATCCTTGGCATAAAGCTTTAAAGGAAGTACTAATTGTTTTCCAAAACTTAGTAATAAGTGAATTCTTGATAATAAAGAATTCTCAATGTGTAACTTTGAAAGATATAATAATCATTTCTTAAAACTTAATTTCGTAAACCGAATATAATAACATAAATTTCTCAACGTGATGATAACGTAATAATAATAATTACGTTTTAACATAACCATAATTTCTAAAAGTATGATCCTTTACATAACTTATAACATTTATTTCTTGAAACATAACCATAGTAATTTCCTTGAACATTTCTTTTTAAACATGAGGATGATTATTTAGCAACTATTACTTTAAAGACATTTCTTAATTTAAATAAAATTATTTTCAAAACAATTTTAAATTAAATATTAAAATAAAATCTCATTTAAATGCCCTTTAAAACTTTCTTAAAATTCATTTATATATTTTATTTATAATTTAACATCTTAAACATAACATATTGATATCTTAAAAATTAATATTTTTAGAACTTATCATAATAATAATTACTTGAAACTCATTTATTTAAACCGTCATAATGATAATAATTTTCAAAGCATATTCATCTAAACTTTCCTGAGAGAAAATTCCTAAAAATATATTCATAAAAATTATTATTTATTTTGGCATAAACTTATATAAACATTTTCTTATTATAAATGATCATATAATTTTCTCCCTTCTTAAATTAGCCAAAACATAATTTCTTATAACTTAAACTTTTAAGTTTAAGATACTAATTTCTTAAAGCTTTTCCTTTAAATTTTCATAATAATTTCATAAAAACATATCCATAAAATTCATTTCTCAACATAACGTAAAACTTTAATAATCGTTTTTAATCTTAAACAAATTTATAATTTTCTTACTTAAAAAGCTCGTGTATTTGTTGCATTGTCTATTGCAACATTCTTAAACTTTAAAATCCTCTAAACCAAGGTTGTGTAAACACAAGCTCGGTTTTTAAAGCATAATTACGTAAATTATTTACTTATTTATGTGCACATATTTTCGTAAAGTGTAAACATACAAGATTTCATAAAATAAAACATACATTAAATTCGTAAAATAATAATGCTAAAATATTACTTTGCGTAAGCGGTATCCATTCTCATCTTCACCATTCGTCCGCCGTTCACTACTGCCTATCAAGTGAACTGACAGATTTTCTTACCTACAGCATGAATATACTTAAATGAGCTTTCACTCAGCAAGTAGGAAATTAGTCTCGCAAAACATAATTAAAAACCACTTTTATAAAAATATGTATGAGCATTTTATGTTTGCTTATCAACTTGAATTATGCTTAATTATTTAAGCTGTATTTTATCTTCTTACTTTGGGCCCCGGTGATCATACCAATTGCACGCAAGTCTTGGGAAGTTAGGGTTCGCGAGGTCCCAACGACACCAAGATTATTCATTTCTTTAACATGGAGCCTCCCTGTGGGTCGAGAGGTTGGTACGACATCCTTAACTTGTCTTATAAGTTTCACTTGCATTATTGTGTGTATGGAGTATGACTTATCACTACATGACATCACAATTTCATAATTCTTGAATCTTAAATCACAATCATGCTTGACTTGAAGGTGATCAAACAATATAATTTAAATATTGCATACATCACACATTAATCATCACATCATCATCATGGCATTTTACATCATGTCATAACATAACATACCACATCATAACATATAACAGTGTAATAAATTACTGATCATGCATTTTCATAAATTTTATGAAAATATTTAAAATTAATTTATTTTTAAAACTATTCATACTATAGGCGAGATTCTGGACTCCGAGCTGAGCGGGTCCAGTTACATCTCGTTATATCCACAATCTGCGCAGCATCCTCAACAGTGCTCCTCGAGTGGCTGTGGATAGCTATAAATGCTCCATAGAGATTTATTATTGCTGAAAACATCATTCTGGACTCCGTTACTACAGTTTAGGTCGCCTCGATCCACGTACAGTTGATACCAGATGATTTTCATCGGAGTGAAATTTGCTCAAACGGAGGTCACCATCGCGTTTAGAGCGTCGAAACGAGTTAGGAGGCGGTCTCGGATCATCGATCGGAGGTCGGGAGCTCAAGACCCGAGGTTCACCGGAGGCCGGCCGTCCACGACGGCGCATGGGGCTCGTGCGGCGGCTCTGGTGGCCGGCGATGGCTGAAACTTCGGTTGCCCACATTTTTCCACCTCCTGAGTTGACTGGTGGGGTCAATTTGACCCAATTTGATCTCCAACTGCTTGAATTAAGGATGGATTTCTCGGGCAAAAACGTTGGCACCGATCTCTTATCTCCGACGGTGGCTTGGCCAAATTGGCTTGGGGAATTTGTTCCCCATACTTGTCTGAGTGTGTTGGTGGCTGTGGTTCACCACACCGTCATGTCGAATGAAGGCCCAAGGCCTCTCACGGTAGCGCACAAAGGCGGAGGCAGTGCGTGGTTCTCCGACGGATATTTCGTGAAATTGGATGGGGGAATTGCTTCATCGTGGCCCTCTGAGCATTTTCCCCGAACCAATTCGAGGCTTAGTGGTCAAGCAGTGCACGATCGGTAACTCCCACGGTGGCGTATGGTAGTGCTCTTGGAACTCCTGCGTCAGGCTGCCATCTTCAGCAATTGATCAGGGGGTCTTGCTCACCGGCACCCTCTGATTCTTTTAGTCCGGGCGGTGTCGATCAACGACGTCGGCGACAGCAAGATCGGATGTTAACGCTGTGACAGAAATGGGGCAGCTTCGTCGTTTTGCTACAGCTAAAATCGAGCTAGGAGATTGGTGTCTTCTTGTTCCTCTCGTCAATCTAAGTCCGTGGACACCAAGATTGTCTCGATCGGAGCTCAGACGGAGGAGAAATCATGTCAGAAAATTTTGTAATTTTTAGCTACTTTGACCGACGCGTGAGAGCTGCTCCGGTAGAGTTGTGGGTGGCATGACACACCGTCAGACTCAGCTCCTCGAGATCTTTCCAACAGTGTGGGAGGTGTCGAAAATAGAGGTCGGATTTTGCACTGAGTTTAAGGAGAGAGAGAGTAGAGAGGGAAAGTAGAGAGAGAAAGGAAAATGGGCTGATCTGATTGGCCCTTTTTTTTTTAACATCTATTTATAGACAACTTTGTATCTACACAGTCTAAATTGTGTTGTATCGGGCAGATCAAATTTGATCCGTGAACTTAAATTTTCTGTAAATATAGTTGTACTTGTAAAAACTGTAACTTATTTGCACTTTGAAAATAATCACGTAAATTTTTAATTCTCTTGTTGTATTATTGTGTTCCTGAAATATTCATATGACATAAAAATCATTTTCATAAATTTATCCATGCTATATGGATTTTGTGATTAAATTTTGAAACAATAAACTTTGATGCATTTGTCTTCAAAATCGATGATTAATTATTTTTACAACTATATACATATATATATGTGTATATGTATATGAATTCTCAGAAAGATATTATACATTTAACACTTTGCTCAATATAATTTTTAATATATATATATATATATATTTAACCTTTGAAACTTTAAAATGTAATTTAAAACATATATTTTTCATTAAACTTTTCACATTGTAAACTTCAAATTTTGTCATAAAAATAATAATCTTGCTTTGAGATAATTTTATAAATTAAATTGACTATCTATAAGTCAATTTAATTGACTTTATGAACTTAACATTATTTCAAACTTTACGGTGTAACCTGAACTGTTTATCGTAAAGAGCCATTTATGGGTCCACATCTTACCAATGGATCAGCGTTTGTGGATCCTATCAATGCTCTTCTTCTTCTTCTTATTCACTAATATTTTAACAACTGATATTATTACTATTGTCATTATTATTACAACAACAATGATAAACCTTATGTAATTATTAATGTGTATAATAACTAACTATATACATTTAAAACATTGGAATTCTCAAACTTTTAATTATCCTTATAACTTGCTTGAAAATTTTATCTTTGTGGTCTTCTTAAATTTCGAGATCGATTGTAGTAAAAAATGTCATAAATCTTGCACACTTAAACTTGATGCTCACCATTTTTTTTTAAAATTATGATATGGAGCTCATAATCACTATTGATCTGGGTTTATTTTACTTAACTGACATTATATAAGGATTTTTCACATCATCATAATAAGTTAAAAATTTCACTTTTGCCAATAACATCATCTTTTTGGCTCATGCATAAAATTAATAAATCATAAACTTTTGGCTTAGCACATTAAATAATTATTTGTTTAATTATTTTAATGTACTATCATAACATTACATTGTTACGTGTTTCATAAATAAAGCACATAATTTTGTACATTCACAACATTATTTACTTCTAAGGTCTTACGGCTATTAAGACCTTTAAATTTGCGTGTTAATAAATGCTAAATTTGTATTTTCTTACGCTCTTAGCTGAGTAATAAAGAGAAAATCCTTAATTAATCATAGTTATTAATTTTTGAATTTTTCGGGTCATTACATAAATAGTCTATGAACTTAAAAAAGTGTCTCATAGATAGTCCTTTTGTTAAATTTTAGATGAAAATAGTTAATTTTGTCTTATAAAAGATACTTGAATTATTTTCTTTTTCTACAAATAGTCCATATGTTAAAACCTCTATTATGTTTAGTCCCTAAACTAAAAAAATATGCCAAAAATTTTAAAGTTTGAAGACCTATGGCGAATAAATGCCCTTAAACAAATATGTTTATTCATGCCACAAAAAAAGTTATATCATCCTATCATTTATATTACATGTTTAAGTTGTGCTGCACTTAAGCATATACAATGTTTATAAAATATTTTTCAAAAAGTATTTATGAAAATTTTCCAAAACTAAACCCGATCGTCTTCCCATCCTCTTTATCCCCCTGATGTATATAATAAAAATCTTACATGTAAATCATACCACAAGAAAAAAAGGAAAAAAGAGTATTATGCAATCTAATAAAATGAGCAATTTATATTTCTCTGATGCTCAGTAAAATTGATCGACAACTCATCGTCCAAGCCTATGGTTATCATAGGTAAGCAAAGAGATTATGTAGTTTTGTAAATAATATAGATTATATTGAAAAAATAGTGTGCAGTGGAATTTTAAAAAAATTTATACCAGAGTATTTTCTAAAACACAAGTTTGACACGCTATATATATAAATTAACCAGATCTTACTAACTTTATTTGTCGAAGAGCTCCTGTAATCGATGAAGAGAATAACGTTTCAAAATAGCCTCAACCAACTGGTCTTCATTGTTATTCTTTATCTATGATCAGAGTGCGTGTAGGCGCACGTCGTACAGCTCTTCTATGGTGACTCTCCTTCCAACCAATTGAGAAATACCAAGAACTTCCATTCGTGATTTGTGAACAATAGCTCTTTAGGGGAGTTTCAGAGACTCATAGAATAGAGTGCTCACTTTTGATCTCTCAACTGATCTAAATAACTTATGAGTCTCACTTCCTATTTATAGAGGTCGGACTTATGGTCAATCATTATAAGATAAGACCTCAAAATTTGAGTTTGAATCAGTTTCAGATTTTGATCCACGTAATCAGACTCGGACTCCAACTATCGCGATCGACCGCGCCATCGTTGATTCCCGAGTTTGAATTTAATTCGAACTCTATAGGTTGATCCAATAGATACTATCTCAACTAATTGGATAATTCTATCTTATTAGTTCTAGGTATTTTTGATAGAGCCTCAATTTTAATTCAAATAACCCAATAAAGAAGTTATTTGATTAAAATAGTCATATTAAGATAAACCCATATAAATGAAATATTATTCATAATAATTCAACATATTTATCTTGAATTAATTCACCAAATTAATTCAACTGATAAACCAACATGTTTATCTTCAATTAATTACAGAATTAATTTAACCGAAAAATTATTAAATCTAATTAGGTTGAATTTTAGTCAATCTAATAATTTAATATAAGTAACCAATTTATTAGAAAAGTACGCCATATCGTTACATGATTTATTATAACCTAGCCAAGGAGATCTGATGGACCTATATAGTTCAAGCTCCCGATAATTATAAAACCTAATATCTCAAATTTATATTTCATAATTATCAACTCCAACACTACTATACTAAAAGCTTAGAGCTGCACTCTCGAACTATATAGAATTATGAAGCTCAAATAGCTAAGTCTCTATGACATATTATAATGTATTGTATCCCTATAGGATATTCATAATCGGCTTAAGGATAAATTCTGTCTTATCTTCATGATTATTTTTCTCTTACATTCTATTATCTCACCATTGGAAAACTTATCATTCAAATACAGTATACCATTCGGTTACACCTATGATTCAAATGGTTGAGCGCTCCAATTTTTCATTCACAGGATACACATATAAGAGGATATCATTGACTCCTAAAGGGGAGCTATGGATTCTGTATTTATAAATAACAAGTCTATGCTATCAAGAATCATTCCTCTAATGTACCAGCATGTGCATCAACATATAATATGGATATCATCTTTTGGTCAAAAAACATAAGTCAAGACAACAGTTCCATTATTCATCTCAGGATTAAGAAACAATACATATGATTGTCTAAAGTGAATTGATTTGCTAAGACAGAATTATTAATCCAAATCAATTACACTTTATGTCCCAATCTAATATATCATCACCTATGACAATGCATAAATGTTTCTATTCATGGAGTCCATCTTCGATGTTTAAGACAAACTATCTCCTGTTAGGGATACAGATAACATAACAATCTTTTTATAAATAAAGTGCCTAACTTTATTCCCTTGATTGCAGATTTTATAATTTAGACCATTACTTTAAGAATAATGTCTTCTGCATAATTTGTCCATCATATGCCCGATTCTTAAAGGTTTAGACCGACAGTCTTAGACTTTTGTTTGCTTATCATACATTCAACAAATATGAATGTAAAAAGTACAACAATTTAGTATCTGAATAATAAATAAACTCTTTATTGATAAAAATGTCTCTGAAAATATATTACATTTTTACTTTTTAGGACACATATGTCTAACAGATTGCTCATCTCATCTAACAACAATTAATTAAGATAAATGTTGGCCATTTCATGAATAATAAAGCTTCCAACAAGAACAATATATTTTTTAAAAGAATAGATTTGTTAGCTTTGGTTTTTTAAAACCCATTTTACATTAAGATTGGTAGTGTGTTTAGCTATTTCAGTTCAAACTAAAACTTTTGTTTACTATAGTGTAAAACTCTCACATGCTATTATATTAATAAAAAATAAGTTACAATATAAAACTCTCAATTGCTATAGTAGTTAAACCAAAATTTTGGGTTCAAGTCACACTTCTTAAACACAATATTACAAAAAAGTAGGCAACCATACTCGGCGTTAATTTTCATTTACTAGCATTCATGTACGTATTTGACGTAAATTACAGAGTATTGGCATGGAGTTTCCCGATGCTTGTTGAGGATTTTTTTTAAGTGGATCTATGTTGAAATATCTTAACGGGACATATAAAGGTTTTCGAAATATCCTGTCAAGGTATGAGAAAATGTCTTAATAAGACATATGGATAATAGGAAGGGATGTCCTACGGGACATTTGGAAATGTTTTGTTGGGACATTATGTGGGTGCTTTTTAGAATGTTTTGCCAGAACATATAAAAATGTCTTAACGAAATATATGGGAGGTTTCCTAAAACGAGACGTGTGGGAGGTTTTTTAAATATCTCCTTGGAACATTTTCAAGACGTATAAAACAAATAATCCTTTAATATATTTTGTAGTATTTTAAGTTTATGGCATAAAAACTTTCGTCTTGACCGCGTAAATAAACGTTTTTCTCAAAGTACCATACGGCGCGTATCATATCATGGTCAGGAAAATATCCAGAAAACCTCTAGAAAAATTCAAAAAACCCAAAATCATTTTCGCTCTTTTTTCCCCTTTTCCTCCTCTTGTTAAGTGTTTGTTTGCTTCATCAGAAAAGAGAAGAAAAAAAGAAGGAAAATTAGGTTGTGTTGATTCTCAGTTCTCATCGATCGATTCGACTGCTTTTCTTTCTCGCCGGCTGTCTGTCACTCCGAGACTCCAATGGAGAATTCGTCGTCCACAATATCGTGCCCTGTGACTCCTCGTTGGAACTCCGAGAGGCCTTTCCTCACCGGCCGATTTCACCAGGTCTCAATTTTTCCTTTTCACTTCCTTTCTTTCTTTACTCTTCTACTGCTGTTTTGTCGATTTCCTTGCATTGCGAGTTCTGAGAATTTCGATTCTTTTTTTTTTCCTGATTCAGGAGACCAAAAAGACGTCCCGTTTCGCCGATACGAAGGGCCTCTCCATTGATTCTCTTAGGTATCTATCAGATCAATTCTACACATTTCTTTTCGAGGATTCGTCACGGAAGAATTTTTCTTCAGAGTAATGTTTTGATAAATGAAAAAAGAGGGGGAAAATGAATTTAGGAAATTCGAAAATTGATTGATTGATTTATTTATTTTTTCATTTTTTCCTTTTCAATTTGTTGCAGTCTAGGATCGGAAACAGCTATTGGCTGTTACAATGCCGCAGTGCAGGTAATTAGTCTCCATAATTAAGAGGCAAAGTTCAATAGTTTTCAGAATTTCCAAGTTTGTAATCTAATAAAGAAGTGAAATTGCTTCTTCTTCTTCTTTTTTTTTTTTTTTTTTTTTAATTGCGTGTATTTGGTTATGCAGGAACTTATTGTCATTGATGACTTGTTGTCAGCACTGGTTGGGATTGAAGGACGATACATTTCCATCAAAAGGGTTCGTGGAAAGGAGGATAAGTTTAGCTTCCAGGTTGATGCGTCCATGGATTTAGCCCTTCAGGTTAGGCTTAGTAGAATTTTTGAATTGTTGTAGACTTTGAAAATGTTATCTTATGTGTTTTTTGTTGCAATTGTTGGACGAAATGGTTGCTATCTAAGTAAGATGCACAGGCCAAAAAAAGTGGGAAAAACATATCTGTTAATTCAACTCTGCTTTTATATTGAAATTGTTAGATTCCGAGGATTTGAGAGCCTATGGCTTTGTTCGATAATTTCACTACAATAAGTAGAGCAAATAACATGGATGATTATGTTTATAGAGGCGAGGAACTATTGAATTTTTAATCCTCTTACTTGAGAACTGATTTCAGGTTTTCTAAGTTGTTTGAGCTGATTAAAACATAATACTTCAGGAATTGGCAAAGAGGATGTTTCCGTTGTGTGAGAGCTTCGTGTTGATCAACCAATTTGTTGAATCAAGGTCACAATTCAATAACGGCTTGGTCAACCACGCCTTTGCTGCTGCCCTAAGGGCACTGCTTCTAGTAGGTTTTCTTTTCTTGCAAGCTATTTTGTATTTGTCTTTCATTAGGTTTGGTGTATGTTTATTTTATGTAATATTTTGTTGTGTTTTACTGCCGTCTGTCTGAAGTTTAAGATGTAGATTTTGTTAATTATTAGCAACAACTAGTGTAGGTTTGAACTTGATGCTTCTGTTATGCAATTGTTTCCTTTAGATCAAAGTCATGCAGAAAAAAGAGTCAACACAGAATTCTCATGTGGAATTCTAATACAATCTGATGTTTTGGTTGGTAATTTACTTAATTAGTTATCACATGGATGATTTCTGATTAAGCGACTTTGCTGATTTAGTTACTATTTCTTACCTCATTGAATGGTTGTCTCTTATAATTTTGAATCTAGGATTACCAGGCCATGGTGGCACAGCTTGAACACCAGTTTCGACTTGGAAGACTCTCCTTGCAAGGGTTGTGGTTTTATTGTCAGGTTTGAGCTCGTCTTAAACTTGTTTTGCATTTATAGGTCGTTTACTAAGGGATTCTCTGCTGTGTGTTTCAGCCAATGATGGGGTCGATGCAAGCGTTAACCACTGTCATACAGAAGGCTTCCACTAACAATTTTGTAGGCTCTGAAGTTCTTAATCTATTGCAGAGCCAGGTTAAATTCTACATTCAAGGTTTTTTTTTTTTAATTTATATTTCTCTGCTTTTGATAGTGGCTACGTTCAATTGTAATGTCAAGTGGATTCATTTTTTTAATATCATAGGATTTTGACAATGATAAGGAAGGTAGCTCAGTAGTGTGTGGGATAAAATTAAATACCGGGTTTCTTTGTGGGTACACTGATGGAGAGCTCGGCAGTCTGATTTTCTTGGGCTTCTTTAGGGGTTGGCCTCCCCTTTTGTAGCTCTTCTCTGGTTTTTTGTTGGTTTTTTTGAGGAATTCTCTTCCTTCCCTTTTTGGTACTCTTTTTTGATAGTCAATACTTCCTGTTTCTTCTTTTAAAAAAGAGAGTTGCTATATTTGCCCCTGCTTTTTCTTAAAAACTTTTGTTATTGTTTTATTGTTTCTTCTAACTGATTTAAGCTTACAATATTCAGGCCAAGGCCATGGCTGGTGATAATGCTGTGAGGTCGTTGCTAGAAAAGATGGCACAATGTGCAAGCAATGCATACCTTAGCATATTGGAGAGGTACATGTAACAAGTGTACTGTCATCATTTCTTGTGCACTTTGCAAGTTCTCTCAAATTTTTGGATTAGAAGCGTGTGCCTTTACTTTCGTAGTAGAGCTTGAATACACTGAATGGACCCTACCTGACATATTGCACATTATCTTTTCTGGAAAGTTCGTTGAAATAATCAACCTTTGTGTTCTTGGAGATTTGGGCTAAAGGACTACCATATTGATACAAAAGTCACTTGGAATGGCATTTTGACTATCATATTGCTCATTGGAGCCATTATGCTGTGTTGTTTCTTTTGTTTGAGAATTCTTGACTTTGACCATTTTCTACAGTCATCTTTTGTATTATTTTACACTTCATATTGATGGGTCTTATCGCTTGTATGGAAAAACCAAAATTTTCAGGTGGGTCTATGATGGGGTAATCGATGATCCTTACGGTGAATTTTTCATTGCTGAGAACAAAGCTCTTCAAAAGGTAACTTGTCTTCAATCCACATCAAAGTGTCTTTCGGTGCTTACAGTTTTAGGATCTTACAGGAGAGCCTAACTCAAGATTACGATGCCAAGTATTGGAGACAGCGCTACAGTCTTAAGGATGGAATACCTAGCTTTCTTGCAAATATAGCTGGGACAATTTTGACGACGGGAAAATATCTAAACGTCATGAGAGAATGTGGGCATCACGTTCAGGTTCCATTGTGTATCCATTGCAACTTTGTTTTGTTTGTTTTGGTGGGGTGTTGTGCCATGTTCCTATATCAGTTCATATTATTAATTGAACATCATGCTTACTGATAGGTCCCTGTATCAGAAAATTCAAAATTAATGAGCTTCGGCACCAACCATCATTATCTTGAGTGTATAAAATCTGCTTATGACTTTGCTAGTAGTGAGCTCCTAAATCTCATCAAAGAGAAGGTTAGCCTCTGTTTATTTCCTTAAATTCTTTCCCATCTATCTTTATGGTTTTCTAGTTGTCCCAGATAATTGTGGTCATATGGTATTGTCATAATGGCATATTGTATTACTGACTATTTTCCTATGATCATCATGCTGTTTTTGTTGTAGTACGATCTTATGGGAAAGCTGCGATCTATAAAGCATTACCTTCTGCTCGATCAGGTATGCTATTTTCATCAACACTAGACTGAAGAATATATATCAACTAGACTATGATGTGTTATCAACAAATTGGAACCTACCTATGTATCCTTTTTTAATGAAATTGCAAATTGTTGGAGAGGGTTATTATTCTTACGAGTCAGATACTTGTAGAAAAATTTTCAATTGTACTGTATTCAGAATATTATTGGAAGATATATACAATCCTAGGAATCTATTATAGGAAAGTTGACTCCTATAATTCCTATAATTACAAAAGGGATTCTAATTGATTTAGATCCTATCCTAATGATGCTAAATAAGAAACAGATAATAACAGATCCTATTTCTATACATGGAATTGACTAATCCTATATTCGGATTCTTCAACGCTCCCCCTCAAGCTGGTTGGTAGAGATTCATCCTTCCTAGCTTGTCTAGCATTTTCTTGAATGTAGGAGTAGTGAGTCCCTTAATGAGAATATCAGCAAGTTGACCTCCTGTTGGAAATATGGAGTACAAATCAATCTGCTATCATATTTTCCTTTCTAAAATGCTTGTCCACCTCCACATGTTTCGTTCGATCATGTTGTATTAGATTATGTGCAATATTGATTGCAGACTTGTGACCTTCCCATTTCACCTTCAGATCTTCTAGTATAATCTTGATCCACAATAACTCACAAATTCCCAACGCCATTGCTCTGAATTCAGATTTTGCACTTGATCTAGACACCACATTTTGTTTTTTACTCCTCCATGTTACCAAGTTTCCTCCAAGTAGTGTACAATACCTTGGAGTAGACCTTTTATCCACCACGAAGTCTGCCCAGTCTGCATTTGTACAGCCTTCCAATCTTAGAGTTTCGCTTTTTCTATAAAGGATTCCCTTGCTTGGAGTTCCCTTCAAGTACTTGAGTACTCTGTAGGTTGCTTGGAGATGAGAGCTTTTGGGTTTGTGCATAAACTGGTTGATCAAACTTACTGCAAATGCTATGTCAGGTCTAGTATGTGATAGGTAGATGAGCTTGCCAACTAATCTCTGAAATTGTCCGTTGTCTACCTTTTCTTCTTTGCCAATGTCAAGTTTCTACCCTGGCTCAATTGGAGAGTCACACGGTTTGATGTCTACCATGCCAGTTTCCTTTAGTAAATCTAGGACATTTTTGCTGTGAGATAAAGATTCCTTTTCTTGACTGAGGTACTTCTATACCAAGGAAGTACTTAAGCTTGTCCAGTTCCTTAATCTCAAATTCGGCAGCTAGTTTCTCCGCTAGGGACTTCTTTTCCATCAGATCATCTTCTGTCACAATTATATCATCGACATAAATAGTAAGCACCTGTCACTCCCCCTACAGTTAAGTGCTTTATGAACAATGTATGATCTCCCTGGCTTTGCTTGTAACCCATTCCTAGCATGGCCTTTGCGAATATGCCAAATCATGCTTGAAGCCATATAGCGCCTTCTTTAACTTGCATACTTGATTCTTAGGAAGGGAGTTATTAAATCCAGGTGGAAGATCCATACATACCTCCTCCAAGTCTGCATGTAAAACTTCATATTGCTGCATAGACCACCTAAAGTTAGCTGCCAAAGAAATCAAAATTCGAATGGTGTTCATTTTTGCTACTGGGCAAAAGTATATTGATAGTCTACCCTATAAGCTTGAGGATACCCTTTTTCCATTAGCCTAGCTTTATATCTTTTTAGGCTCCCATCTGCCTTATGTTTTAGTGTAAATACCCATTTACACCCTGCTGTTTTCTTTCCCTTAGGCAGATCCACTACCTCCCTCGTCTTGTTCTTTTCTAGAGCATCCATCTCTACTCTCATAGCATCCTCCCAATTCTTATTTCCTAGTGCCTCATGGAGAGTGTGGAATGGGAATGGAATAATTTTGGAAAGGAAGGCTCTATGTGTGGAGGAAAAATTTTTGAAGGATGTATAGTGACTTGTAGGATATATGGGATCTTCAGTACACTTTCTTACACCTTTCCTAATGGCTATGGATTGGTTGGTATTAATGATCTTAGGCGGAGAGAATAAAATAGGAGTTTCCATTATTTGTGTAGGTTCGGATTCATGAGCTAGCGTAGGCACTTGGTTGGGCTGTATCCTCTTTTTGTAGACTTGTAGTGGACGATCCATAGTGATTTTGGACTCATCTTTTTGAGGAGACATTGGGTTTTTGCTTGGGCTCACTGTGGGACAGACTTGATTTGGAACTGGGCCGGCTATAGAACTTGGGTTGGCTGCAGGTTTTTGATTTGGGTGACATGGACTGATAGGGTCATCCAATGGCTCAGCAGATTTATCATCCAATGGCTCAACAGGTTCATCTCTTGCTGGTTTTTTGGCTGTTTCTAGTTTTTTTATTTTGTGGGATTGAAACAGGAAGAGGGAAAAAATCGAACTCCTCATACTTTTCTTCCCTCTGAACACTCTCCCCTTGAAGATGAGTTGGGTGGAAGAAGGATTGTTTCTCATCAAATGTGACATCTTTTGACACAATTTTCTTGAAGCTAGGTGATAACATTTGTATCCTTTTTTAGTAGTAGAATACCCTATGGAGATGCATTTAAGGGCTTGTGGGTCAAGTTTCGTCCGATGTTGTTTGTAGATATGGATGTAGGAAACAAATCTAAAGCCTTTTGGGGGTATTTTTGAGAAAAAATTATTTTTTGGGAAAAATTTAGAGAGATAATTTAATGTACTTTTGAATTCGATGACTCTGGAGGGTAACCGATTAATCAAATATGTGGACGTTAAAATTGCTTCTCCCCACTAACTTTTTGGTACATGATTTTGGAAAAGTAGGTCTCGGGTTACTTCAAGAAGGTTTCTATTTTTTCTTTCGGCTATTCCATTTTGTTGTGGAGTTTCAATACATGAAGATTGATGAATAATGCCTTCTTTTTCAAAAAAAAAAAAATGGTGACAATGTTTGATTGAAATAGTCCCTAGCATTATCAGTTCCAATACCTCTAATGCTTTGCTCAAATTGTGTTTTTATTATGTTAAAGAATATAGGAAAAATACGACTTACATCGGATTTTTGTTTGGGAAGGTATAACGAGGTCATTCGAGTGCAATCATCAATGAAAGTTACAAATCCTTTAGCCCCTAAAATATTTGAAATTCTTGATGGCCCCCATATGTCAGAATGAATCAAAACAAACGGTGAAGTAGACCCTGTAATACTCCAAGGAAATGGCACTCTATGGTGCTTTGCAAATTCACACACTTCGCAATGAAAAGATTCAACATCAACGTTTTTAAACAAGGATGGAAACATTTTCTTTGAAGTTTTTAAAGAAGAATGTCCTAAAAGACGATGATGACTCCAAATTTCATCCTTATTTGAATTGACAGAAAACAAAGATAGGGACAAGGGATAACCATGGCTGTCCTTGTTTTAAAGTAAATACAACCCTTCCATTGCTCTAGCTCGCCCAATCATCCTCCCTGTAACTTGGTCCTGAAAAACACAATGATCATTGAAAAAGGTTACATGACAGTTGAGGTCTTGGGTTATTTTAGGAATGGATATTAAGCTTGCAATAAGATTGGGAACATGCAACACATTTTTTAGGATTAATGAGGAGGAAATAGTCACTATTACTTGGCCTGCTACTGTGATCAGAGAACCATTTGCAACTTTAATTTTTTTGTTGCTAGGACACGGGTGGTATGAGGTGAAGGAATCTGCGGAATAGGTCATGTGATTTGTTGCACTTGAGTCAATGACCCAGATGCTGGGATTATATTTATTTAAGGCATTAAGGACATAGGAGCTAGGATTTTTTCCATTTTGAGCAAGAGTGCATGATCCAGAAAGTTTCTCAAGAGTGGGGGAAGCTTCTCAGCCTTTCAATCTCCTCTGCATTGAATCCTCCAACCTCAGCAATAGTGGTGTCATGGTAGATTCCTTCACTAGTGAAGTGAGCTTGCCCCTTTGGATGATTTCCCTTGTAACCACCTCCTTGGCCAACCCCTGGAGGCTTGCCATGAAGTTTCCAGCAATTCTTTTTTGTATGAACCTTCTTACAATAATTGCACTGGTTGTCTTTCTGGATTGCTCTTTACCCATCATTCTTCATGGGTTCAGTAGCTTTTAGGCCTTCTCTTGGATTCTTCACATCCATGGTTATCATTACAGACCCCTCAGAGCCCAAATTTTGAGTGTCCAACATCACGGTCCTCCTTTCTTCTTCTGCCCTTTTGAGGGAGAAGACCTCATTGAGTGATGGTAGAGTATCCTTTCGAAGAATTTAAATTCTAATTTGGTCAAATTCTTCATTAAAACTTGCAAGGAATTCAAAAATCCTCTCTCTTTCCTCATAACGTTTGAGGGTTGCAGCATCTTCACTACACTTCATCTTGAAATCTTGGTAATAGTCCAATTCTAACCAAAAACCTTTCATCAAATTGTAATACTTAACGACAGACAAATTACCTTGTTTGGTCGTTGAGAGCTTTGTCTCAATCTTATAGATTAATGCTGCATCCTTGACCTTCAAACATGTATGTCTCATGGCCTCCCATATATCTTTGGCTGTACTTAGAAACATATACGGCCCACATATCTTTGGCATCATTGAGTTCCAAAGCCACGACATAATCATGGAGTCTTTTTTCTCCCAAAGTGTGAACTTGGATCCGTGGGACTTGGGGGCACCTCCAACAGGTGATTGATCTTCCCTTTCCCTTTGAGAAACGTCTTCACGATTTGGGGCCACCTCAAATGATTACTTCCATTCAATCGGTATGAAACTTGCAGGTTTTGAAGCTCTTTTGCTGTCTGAGTAATTTGATTCTCAGAATTTTCAGCAACAGTCTCTTTGGGGCTGACCTCGAAAACCTTAGACATGATGACAATGGATGAAACAAGAAAGAAGAAGCAAAGGTTGGTGAGTGTTTAATCACTGAGCAGATTGGAAACAAGGAATTTTAGGAACCCTAGGAACCCTAATCGGCTCTGATACCATATAGAAAAATTTTCTTCAATTGTATTGTATTCAGAATATTACAGGAAGATATATACACTCCTAGGAATCTATTGTAGGCAAGTTGACTCCTATAATTCCTATAATTACAAAAGGGATTCTAATTGATTTAGATCCTATCCTAATTGATACTAAATGAAAAACAGATAACAACAGATCCTATTTCTATACATAGAATTGACTAATCCTATATTTGGATTCTTCAACAATACTTAACTGGGGATGTGTATTGCAGGGTGATTTCTTGGTCCATTTTATGGATATTGCTAGGGATGAGCTTACAAAAAAGCTTGACGACATTTCCGTGGAGAAGCTGCAGGTTTGGTCCTTTCTCCTCAGGTGTCTCTCACTTAAAAATTTCTGTCCGTTAATAAGAAGTAAATAGGATGCTTGATCGACTGACTTTTTGGCTAAAGTCTCTGCTAGACCTTGCATTGCGTACCACAGCAGCTGCAGCTGATCCCTGTCACGAGGACTTAACATGTTGTGTGGTAAATGGCCTACTCTCCTGTTTGTAAATGGTTTTACGTTCATAATTTCATTAGTTTCATATTTATCTTTCTGTTTTTAGGAAACATCTTCTTTGGTTAAAAGACTTGGGACGCTAGACATTGAAAACAGCAGAACTGTTCCCGATGGTAATGATCTAGAGGAACTAGTGAACGTAACCGGCCTTGAGACATTTTCTTTGAGTTACAAGGTCTGTTTGCAATGGACTTTCTTTTTCTATATTTTCTACATATATGTGTGTATTTTAATTTGAAAAACAATACTTGGTGATTGTCCACGATTTGTTTTTCCTATATTCTTCACATATATGCGTTTCATTTTTTTTTCCAGGTTCGATGGCCATTGTCAATAGTTATATCTAGAAAAGCCCTGGCTAAGTACCAGTTGATTTTCCGCTTTCTTTTCCACTGCAAACATGTGGATCGGCAGCTTTGTGGGGCATGGCAAGTGCATCAAGTATGGGCTAGAAGCTCTTTCAATTGTGTATTTTTAGGGTCACTTTATGCTTGTGTTTTGCTCTTTTCTAGTCTATTGACATTACATATGCAGGGAATTCGTAGCCTCAAAATGCATGGAACCGCCATTTCCAGGTCATCATTGCTCTGTCGCAGCATGCTTAAATTTATTAACAGCCTTCTACACTATCTAACATTTGAGGTGCGTTTAATTTTTGCACTTTTTATTTATTTGTTCCTCTTGCGATTGCTTTTATTCTGCCGCTGCTAAAGAATTTAGAAGTGAACATAATAACATGCGTGTTGAATAAGAGAGAGCGTGATACAGCATGGATATATGTTAGTAGACGCGTCAAAATGGTGAGATTTTCCAAAAGTTGAATGTGGACAATGGGCATGCATGAACTGCCAGTTTGTATAATCTCTCCTTTTGAGAAATAGGCGAAGTTACATCTGTCGAGATAAATAGGATTTGGAGTTCATCTTATGCAGGGCTTTCCTGGATACGGTTTGCTCTTAAAGTTTTACTGGTTCAAAGCTTTTGACTAAGAGTATTTGTTCTCTTCAGGTTCTTGAACCCAATTGGCATGTGATGCACAATAGACTTCAAACGGCCAAGAGTATAGATGAGGTCTAGTCTTCACTTTACAGTTTTTCTTCTCCCCTACTGTTTTGGCTTTTGGATTGAAGACGTTATTTTATAGGATTTTGATAGATAAAGCCCTTCTGCTAGCATGTATCTCTGGCTGCGTCTTACAAGGTTCTTTCTGAAGCAGGTTATCCAGCACCATGACTTTTTCCTTGACAAGTGCCTCAGAGAATGTTTGCTACTTTTGCCCGAACTACTCAAGGTTAGTACTGGCTGCTTATTGTAACTTTGGAGTGCTGATATAGTTTTTATGGTCGATATTATGGAATAACAAGAGATTAGAATACGCGTATGGTTGATTCTGGAGGACAACAGAACAAAATCTATTCGTGGGGACCACGGATATGGATTAGCTCCTTTTGAAAAATAATTAAATTATTCCCGTGATGAATTGAATTCTATCCACATCAGGATTTGGAATGATTTTCGGCCATCTGCACTAAATGGTTCCATGACACGAAATCCTCCTTGATTTTGCTACAAAAGGATCTTAAGATTTGAAAACCTCAAATTAATAAATGCTAATTACTCCTTTAAAGAAATTGAAGCATATCAGATAATGTTAAATGGCACATCTTATGATCAAATTTTAACCACTCGGGAAGTGATGATTCCAGCTTTATCATCTCATTAACTTAAATTACTGGCATTGATTTAGAATCGTATTCTTTCCTGGTTGAAAACATGTTTCGGTCACCGTATTCCATGTCGTTACTTGTGGATCATCCTTTACAATTTCATCCCCATGACAAAATTGTCCCTTGACCTTCATCAGAATTGGAGTAACTATCAGTGTACTTTAAAGCAGTTAGAAACTAGCTCTATTGGACTTGACGTTAACGACTAAATTGTAGTGGCGTTAAGGTGCATCGATGTAATTGACTGGCATTGGTGAGTTTTCTTAATGCAGAAGGTGGAGAAGCTGAAATCGCTCTGCCTCCAGTATGCCGCAGCAACTCAGTGGTTGATATCTTCTTCCATTGACATTCCTAGCCTGGAGGAATCATCAGATAGCTCAAATGTGTCTGAAAAAACCAAGCAATCAAAGTCGCGGAGCCCATCTCATGCGCTAAAACTAAGTTCCAGCAATACAAATGTCACAGATGCTATACTGTAAGTTTAAAATTGCGGAAACAAACATGTTCATTTCCACAAACAGCTCTTTTTCACTCGCTTTTTAACATCTCTCTCTCACACTCGTAAATTGCAGCAAATTTGAGAAGGAATTTAACTCGGAGCTTCAGAGTCTTGGACCAATACTAAGTAGTAGTTCTCAAGCAGAACCATATTTGACTCATCTAGCACAGTGCATCTTAGGCGTTGGAAACGAGCAATGAATATGCAGATGTCTCTCTCTCTCTCTCTCTCTCTCTCTCTCTTTCTTCAAATCAAGGAGTTTACAGAATAACAATTGTAAATAAACTTCCTCTAATACGATTGCCTTGGACTAGTGAATGTTGTGTGTCTAGAATGTCTAGCTATATAGCACTTTCAGTGAGGATGTGTCGTTGCTGGATTTCAACATCAAAAGGGGGAAAAGAAAAGAGGGTTTCATGGAGCTTGTAACGATTGCTGTTCTAAAATGATATGTAAAAGAACACATTGTTGTATGCGATTTTTTTTTTCCTACCTTTAAAAAATAATTATTTTTTACCCATTTCTCGTACTCGCCAATTTTCTTCCTTGTATAACTTCCGCGTCATGTAGAGATTCTCATTACGAGCTACAAGAGTGTTAAATTTCACCAAGTCCCACAGATGAAATCCAATCCACAACTGGACTTACAATTAAAACTCTCTATTAGCTGTCGTTCACTTCTGCAACATTATGAGTCGTCAAAAACGACGAATATATTCTTATGCATACACAGACGAAGCAGCAATCGCCTCGAATTCCAGTCATATCCGGGTTAAGATCTAATTACCACCTGTTAATAGGCAAAGCATCTCCTACCGAGCTAAGATGTTTATCCAAAAAAAAAAAATGTTAATAAACCATTTACTAAGAACGCTTTTACTAATCGGAAATTCAATTTCAAGAAAAAAAAATGTTGACTGTTTATTAAGAACGCGTTAACTAGGAATTTAGTCATTTTTTGAGTAATTAGAAGCCTGGTTGGTTTGTTAATTTAAATCACAGTTTGAATTATTTTACTATAATATTTTATCTTATAAAAATTTAAATCTTTATTTAAATTTTTTACTTAAATCTATAAACCAAACAGACTCTAAAAATGTTGGCACCGTTTGAGAGTATGGATTGAGTTTTGCCACAAGCCAAAAAAACTCTTGCGTGTGTGTGCCCTGCGCATTAATTATAGAGAAGTAAAATATCACTTTTTACCCTTGAAAGTAGGGTTTTTCTAGAAACTCTTTTCTTTCCCTCTTTCTCTTCCCTGTGTTACTCCTGCTGCCAAAGCTGTTGACTTTCCCTCTCTTTCTGCTCAAGAATGTCCCAGCTCTGGCGATGACTTAGGCGACGAAGCTACTAACCGCACGGCTCTAGCGACCTCTCCCATGTGACTCTGGTGACTCGCGTGGCTCCGGTGCTTGCTCCTCGTGCGTCTCTAGCAAAGTGCTGCTCCCTCCGCGACTCCGGCGCCCGCTCGCGGGGCTGCGCCGTTGCAGGGATCGTGCGAGCCTCTCGTTGCGGACGTTGTTGCAGGAATTGTCGAGGCTGCAGCTCAAAATGCAGCGCCCTTGCCCGCTCCACTCCATGTGACTCCTGCCACAAACGATGACAAACTTGTGCAGCCTTCGCTCGACGCTGGCAAGACCTACTCCTTTGGCGTCGTCGCTCACCATGTCAGGAGCGGTGAAGAGGGAGACAGGAAAGGCTTCAATGTCGGGGTCGGTGGTTACACGAGGATCGGAGGTGAGATTTCTTCCATGGCTAGCTCCTCCTCACTCTTTCCTTGCGGCATCATGCCTCTGCAGCATAGGATGCCTCCCAACCACCTAGTGGAGATCGCCTCCATCACTTGATTTTGACAACGGTGGTTTTTTTATTTAAAATGCTTCTGTGTTGTCTATCTAAAGGGTAAATATGGTATTTCAAGTATGATGTAATGATATGGTTATAACATTTTTTACAATTATTTTTATTAGTGGCATAAATCAATCTAGCTTAATATTTATGACATATCTATAAAAAAACCCAATTTATTTCAGATATTAAATTATAGCGTTTTACTTTATACTTGAATATTAAACGAGATAGATCTCATCTATAAATTAGAAAAAAAGTTTCTTAAGATAAGAAACTTATCTCCTGCTTTCTACCTCTACAATTCAATTCCTTTCTCCCAAAAAATAAAGGGGAGAATTACGGCAGGGTGCAATTGAGATGCTCTACCCATAGTCATCTGTTATAAACCGCTGAAATGAAATCTAGGGTCCATTATAGGGAGGGTTTATGCAATATCCGGTGACTCTTCCGTACTCTATCATATTTTTTTGTATTGTAAAAGGTTATTCTCCCTCCTTTCTTTCTTCTCTCTCTTCTTCTCTTTACGAAGATCTTCTTTAAACAAAAGCCAAAAAAAAATCTAGCAGAACTACAAATACAAAAAATTGTCAATCAGAGCATTCTAAGGCCCAAAACTGAAAATAGCTCAGTCAAAAAAGGCTTAACCATAAATAAATTTCTCATAAAACCAACAATTACTGCTATAATAACAGATACAAGATCAGCATTAGAGCGTTCTTGTCCCGTAATTAAATTTTAATATGGAGATTGGTACATATGGAGTCGGTGACTTGTACCATGTTGTTATGTTTTGTGAGTCCTGGAGTTCCAATGAATTGAGCCCTTTCGATGGGAAGGAAGCAAAAGCTAGAGAGAATCGTCGATCAATCGCCTTCGAAGGTGAAGAAGAAACAGAATCATAGTCAAACGGCGTCGTTCAGAGACATTACGTGGAATACTTCCATTTGCCACTCATTAGACGAGGAGTTTATTGTCGGAACAAAATCACAGCCGACTCACTATGTGAGAGAATCAGGAGAGAGAGGAAAGAGCAGAGGAAGAGTTGAAGAAGAGGAGAGATGAGAACATGGAAAGGAACAATTTTTTTATTTTTTATTTTCCAATACTAATTTTAAACAACGAATACTTCACTCGGTCGGCTCACATTTATCTGCTATTTGAAAATGATTCTCACCACACAATTTTTTTCATAAATTTAATTATAAGACAGTGTAAAACTTTTATATGTTACAGTAACAATAAAAAAATTATTACAGTATAAAACTTTCATATGCTACAATAAAAATAGTTCTAACCAACTATTTATGCTCCCTATCTAAACATTCCAGTGTAACCCTAATAATGTAACATTCCAGTGTAACCCTAATAATGTATCTTGAGCACATCTTACCAGCTATATTCGTCATCAGAACCTCAACAAGCACCCTTCGATTGAGCATCACCACTAGTGCGCCAGGACAAGACCCTCCCCACTAACAAATTTATTTACCAAATCTACCCGTACTATAGTTTACTTCACATAAAGATACTTTTGTAACCACTCCCTTTCAAATTTCTTCTATTTAATTTTTAACAAAGCGGCTGTTTAGTTGAGTGGTTTCCACCATAAATTCAATTATGAACAATATAAAACTCTTATATATTACAATAACAATAAAAAAAATTACTATAGTGTAAAGCTCTCACATGTTACAGTAAAAGTGGTTCTAACCAACGGTTCCCACCACCATTCCAAACACCCTCAAAGTAAGCAATATGATAGGAATTTAATTTTCCAATTGGATGTGTAGAACATGACAATTAGACAAAATAGTCTACTAAATTTTAGCTAATTTAAATTTATGTTTAGTGCTATGTTAATTGAATATGGAAAAATATATATACATTGAACAAAAATATATGAAATTACATTTTGACCTCTCAGTTTTTAAAAAAAATAAAGTTTGACCCAAATTTTATAATTTTTAACAAATAAGTCCTTAAAAATCTTTACAACATACAAATGTTATGTTTAGAGTCCGTTTGATTCATAAATTTGAATATAGAATTTGAATAAAAATTTAAATTTTTATAAGAGAAAATACTCTAACAAAATGATTCAAGTTGTGGTTAAAACCACGAACCAAAGGCACTCTTAATCTCATTCTTTAGTAAAGGATAACCTAATCCTCTTCTCAAAGGATTTAAGCTTGAACAATAAAAGAACTTATCCAATCTAGTCTATAAAATTTTTCACCAAATAAAATATAAAAATTTAATCCATTCCAATCCTTCCTAATCTTATACACCAAAGAAGCTCTAATAGATCAAGACACTTTAATAGAATTCTAGAACTTTAATGTCATGTAAATTAATTCCTTTTCTCTTTGAATTTATTTCCTAACTCTTTAAAATTCCTAATTAGTAAACGCACTGAAAATTCAAAAGCCTACGGCCAAGGTGGAAATAACGTTGACCAATTCTAGTTAAGACGCTTAAGATGCTATAAAGAAGAATCATACCACTTGGTAAGAATCACAGCATAACACTTGGCGAGAAACATATATATACGAAGAAGAAATTTAACAAACACAATTCACTACACAAGGTTCAAGAGAAAATAGCACTCCCGATTAACCCTCTTGCATACCAGCAGTACCAGAGAGCAATAATGAAGGATTAGTACATTATTTATTGCATTAATGCAGAGGCCATTTCAGCTTATTGCCCCCAAAAGAGTCTCTACTCTTATATCCGACTGAACATGCTTCAAGCTTCCTATGGTTTAACAGTTGCTAAATAATTAACAAAATAAGAAAAATAAAGGTGAATGCCTCTGCATGGATCTAGAAAGCCATAAACACGTTGAACAGCGGGAACTATATACAGAAGCTCATATTCCAATCAAAAGAAGACGTACACTAAAGTGTGGTTCTCCTTTCCTTTCATCCCATGTATCTCCACAATGCTCTCCGTTCCGTCCGCACAAAGTTCACAGACGGGTAAGAATGCGATCTTTCTTCCTCCTCCAACAACCCTCTAGGAGTAGTTCTCCACGATCAACCAGCAACGACAAAAAGCAAGGCCAACCAAGTCGGTCAATTTG
The DNA here is from genome assembly GCA_946598075.1 of Artocarpus hirsutus. Taxonomy (NCBI): domain Eukaryota; kingdom Viridiplantae; phylum Streptophyta; class Magnoliopsida; order Rosales; family Moraceae; genus Artocarpus; species Artocarpus hirsutus. The sequence continues at coordinate 18,261 of CAMOHE010048652.1, read as the reverse complement.
CACAGGAAGACAGATTTATCGGCGGTAATTACAGACCTGGCAGACAGTGGACGACCTGACATTAGCAAAGGTGCAATGTTCACAAGACCAGAGGCTGGAGTCGTCAATGGTTCTACTGGAACTGCTTGATCTAGAAGCTGAAGCCTTGCCTCTCCCACTTCTCCCCTTACTGCTTGTCCCTCCCAAGCTCTTTGAGCTTGCCATCCGGCTACAGGCACCATGGGAGTCCACATCGGATAGGCCATTCTCTAGAGCTCGTACTAAATTTTCAAAATAGTTGCGGGTCACACTGTCATCATCAAATTGAGAAAAATAAGTTAAGAAGTCGAAAATATGTTATAGCTCCTTCCTGTGAATCCTAAGGAAAAACTCAGTATTTCCATCAAGAAAAATGAGCCAAATCTGACCACTCAAAAGACAGAATCATATGCTGTTAAAATTTACTTAATGAACTAAAAGGAGAACACATGCCACTTTCTAGGTACGTAACACATATTAACATGATATAATACGAGTAAAATTTTGAAAGAAATTAGTAGCCAAAATTATCTGCTACCAACAAATTCACCCACAACACAGCAAGAGAAAAAAGCAGATAATACTCAAGATCTAGCTAACTCTCAATGACACTTGGGTCTTTTGATCCCGTCAAACCATTGAGAGCGAAAACAGCTCAAGAAATTGTAGTAAATATCACTTTTTCAAAACTTAGTGAAGTATATGATAGTTTTGAAAATATTTGTAGTAAAATAGAAGTAAATAAAAAACCTACTCGGTAATTTCTTTTTACGGCTATTTACTACAAATATTGTCAAAACCTGCTTTTTCTTTTAAAAAGTTTCAAAAATCTGTCATTTCCCTCATTCTCCCCAAAAGCTCTACTAATGTTTTTGTATCATGACAATAACCTGGTAAGTCCGGCAAGTTTTGTGCGGAACTCATTGAAATCTTTGGATTGACCGTCGGCATTGAGGTAAACTTGTAATTCCTTCTCTGCACACTGATGAAGTCTTTCCAATCCAGACTCAGCTTCACCTGCACAAAGAAAACATAGTTAAAAAAAAAAAAAAAAAGGAAAAGCAAAAGAAAATTAGAGCAATATTATATGGAACATCTAACTTCTACATCAAGGAAATGGCATACCTTGCAAGTATTCAAAGAATTGTCTCTTGGCATGTTCATGCTCTGGTAAATAGTATCCATATGCATACGTCCATTTTAAGACTCGCCTGCATTCAACTATCTAAAAACAGAGTTGCCCAGTCACGCAAAGCCGGCAACTCAGTTCTAAGAGCGGAGAAAGTATAATGTACCTGAAGCCAGGCCTCTGTTATGAACTTCAGCTGCGACTCAGGTTGGCACTGTATGTCACTCAGCTTCTCAAGCTGCAAAGTCAAATTAGTGTTGTTAAAACTCAAACAAGTTACACACAAAAAAAAAAAAAAAAATCCCAAGCAAGGTAAATGTTGAGGATAAGAAAGAATTTTTCTGCTGTCTCCAATAAAAGGAAATGCAATAATTATATATGTTTAAGATAAATAATATCTATTAACTGGACAACAACAACAGTGACAACAATAGCAATAAAACTTGAAATATATGAATTTAAGTTCTCTAAAAATTAATAATCACATAGATCGCTATTCTACCATTACTCCCTAAAAAAGACTGCTTACATGCACGTTTTGCATTTGCTGCAAATCGGCAAGTGCTTTTTGCCTGGACTGCAAAACAGATGGAACAAAATTTCAGGCTCGAATTTAAGTGTAAGATGCATCATTCAAATCAAGTATGTAAAAGATATTTAACAAGTCTCAAAAGATGAAACACTAGTATACATATAACACAGACATTATAGACGGCAATTCACTTTAAAGGTACAACCTAAGATAACCAAACAATATAATATGATCCCAATAACTTGTTATGAGGTTCAAGCTTGCAGACAACAAATTCATATTGAACAGCAAAAACACTGAAAAGAAATAGACAAAATTTATACCATGTGCTCCATTTTGTAACAACAAAATAGTTGCTATGAGGTTAATTGGAGTCAGAATATGATATATAATTATATACTAGATCTGGCAAGCCTTAGTATGCATAACAGCCAAGTCAATGCTCAGTATATTACATCTCTCCCTTTCTCTCTCTCAAGTCCTCTCTATCTAATTTAATCTTCTGCCTCCTCCTCAATTTTCCCACGAAAACTAACCTTTGCCAGCAAAAGACAACTAGAACCAATATGAACACACTATGAATAATTGGTACATACCGACTGGTTGGTAGCCCATCTTTCATAATAATGAGTATATCTCTCAAGAGAATTCTTGGCCATCTCTCTTCTTTTCTCCGCCTCATCATACTGTAAATTATCAGTCATTTAAATCAAGTTCCACGCAGCTAAAGAAGCAGCCTTAATGTATATATGTCAATTAAGAAAATAAACTTGTAAAGTATATAAGTTACCACTCCCTCTTGCTTTGCTGTTTCATAACGATTGCATGCATAAAAACCACCAGTTCTTTCACCATGGTCCGACCATGCACCAAGGCAAAGCCTGGAAGCATTAACTCAATTGCATTAAGATAATGTAACCACAAAAATCACAATTATGTCCTGCAAGGAAGAAGCAAAAAAAGCGAACAAGTGCAAAAGGAAGGGGAAAGAAAAAAAAAAGTGATAATATGCTTGAAAATCACTACTAGACCATGTTCTTCATGGAGGAAATTTAACTTTGTATTATGTAGGTAATATATCGATTGACATGATAATATGCATCCTGAACAACAAAATAAATAACCCATTATAGAATCAAATTATGCAACATTTTCACGTGATGAAATTTTAACCCTGACTTGCACTGTTGCGAAGAAGCTTACCAACAAAATTCAAATTTACAAGGTGGAGTACAGGTAATATGCATACACCCTTGGTTTTTCTCAATTGGCCTTTTGCACTTTGGACAGGGTTTTGAATTAGCCAATATCCTGAAGAGTGCAAAGACAATAAATAACTTAGCATAATAGCACTTGTAGCCAAATTAGAAGTCTACTAAAATATCTTGTAAAGCCACAAAAATGATAAAGAATCTAAGTAGATCTCAATTCTCTTGTATGCACGTGACGATTTGAAACAACATTTTCCTTCATTGCTTCATAACTCATCTCATCCTCTCCAATTTATGGCTTATGATCGTCCTTTTGTCATGAGCAGACCTCCCTAACACACACACACACACACACACACACACACACACACACACACACACACAGAGTCACTTAATTGGAATCCTTAACACCCGCGCAGGATCGAAAGATTGATGCCGCATATCATTTGATCCATCCTATGTTTAAAGTTATAAGTTTAATAGGAATTCATACATGACGTCATACTTTGTTAATCAACTTTACACCTAAAACCATAGTGTCCTGGGGTCATCCTTAAAGTCCTGCCAGCAGCCATATCTAAGATAACGAGGTCCCGACTTAAAAGGTTCTCCAGGGTTCAATGCAGGTGGAAAAGGGTCGGGATGCATTCATCCTAGGCCATGCTTTTAACCAAAACCAATATTACTCTTCAGCATTGACAACTTTAGTGGAGTCTTTGGACACTATAACAAACCTCCAACGTTCAACAGCGCTACTAGTTTGCAAATTTACAAACAACCGGAAATGGTAAAAAAACATAATGATCTTGTCTCATACCAATTCATGTTTTCAGATTCAGCACTATTCTTCAAAATCCATTTGGCAACAGTGCCACAATCAACTGGTCGGTGAGCTTCCTCGGTACACTGCAAGATCAAATTTACAAGTCACAAAAAGTTTATTCAGGCATAACCAATCAACTAAAAGGAGATCTCTGATATCTCCTAGCACTCGAAAGAGACTTGTGTGGCTTCTATGTTTATACATAGTAAGTTAGAAACAACAAAGAAAAGAATGAAAGAATAGAAGAGACTCACATTCCAGCAAAAGCTATACGAGCACCGACAAGTAACATCATAACTTCCACTGCCAACAACATAATCTACAGCATAATCACACCCTGGTGCCGGACACCATTTTGTCTACAAAAACAGCCCATGAAACTATAACTTCAGATACAAACAGTAAACAGTTTTCCTACAAGACAAATTCTATATAGACCATGTCTCAGCTAGCTTTGAAACATATTTGGCAACAACGAAGTTGGAAAAAACAAAATAAAAAATTGAGACAAAATGAATGAATACTATTCTGAAAAGAATTACAGTGATAGAAAGTCAGGAAAAAAATTAAAAATTGTAAAAAATTCCTACAGGACTTCTAATCAGCAAAACTCAGCAAATTATCAGCATCCAAATTTTAACATATGAAGCTTTTGTCAGAGTTGCAACTAAGACTAAGTACTCATTCACTATGCCAAGCACTAGTTGCTTGTTTGTAAGTACCTCCACTCGAAATGGTTCCAGTGCTACTCTTAATAATAATTCATAAGGCCTCGGTGGATATCTTTTCACTTCAACTAAGAAAACATACAGGAGAAGTAAGATGCAACAGAGTTACGTCTCATTGTTGGATAATAACTCACTGAAAATCAAATTTAAATACCTTTCTGTTGTCTTCAACATAAGATCTAATAAAGTAACGAGAATATTTCCCCTTGTCTTCATCAGAAGCCAATTTATAAACCATATCTTGACCAATAGCAGCAGAACAAGATGGATCAGGGCATCGCAACATCAAACATCCGGGACCATCATTAATGGCCGTACTTATATAACCTAACAGAGAAAACAAAAGGATAGAATCCTTGAATTGTAAGAAAAATTTCAACCAGAAAAACTTAATAAGCATCTTAATAAGAAACAAAAGTATTCATTGAAAATCAAATAGAAGGTACATGGATACAAGGAAAATAAGTACCCTCCATGACGGAATATAAGAGCAATAAATAACAAAATAATTTACAAAAAATCATGGTGCATCATTGCAAGTAAGAATAATCAAAGCAAACGGCAAAACCTTAAAACTTGTTACTTGTTAGAGGTTGAAGCCCAAAGAGAATAATCACTTCTATAAAGTGAACAAGCAGGATTTGGTTTCATTTGGAATGATAATTGCAACAAGAAAAACAAATATAACATTTCTGATAAGCCACAAATAAGGGGAAAAACAAAACATCAAGGAAAAAAACAAAAACCCCTTCGGAAGGGTGAGGCACTATGCTAGGCAGCTGGGAGGACTCCTAGCAGTCTTAGTAGAAGAATATGCAGTATACTAGCCTTGCATCATGTAAGTTCCAAAGCATTAGGAATGATTTTTACCTAAATGCAACAGATTAATAATCAGTTGTAAAGCTGATATAATTAAATGTTTTCCTTTGAAAAGATTCCTATTACTGACAGAGAGAAGCAAAATCCATGCCACATTAATCATCTGCAGTAGTTTGCACATTTTCTGTAGTATGATACTTCAGTTTTTACTCTGAGAGTTAATCCAGAAATATAAAGAGAAATCAAGACAATAATAGTAAAGATATTCAGGACCAAACCTGCCCAACATGCATCACAGAAAGGATGACCACAAATAGCTGTATGAATCTTATCACGGGGACAGGCTTCAAAACAAATCCCACAAGTTAACTGTTCAAAAATAAGAATACACATTAAAACTCCACTAACACACATAATCATAGAGCACAAAACACCACCAACAAGTCAACACAACCAACTTTCAAGCAAAATACAAATAATATTAATTTAAATCCTATATAAAAATACTTACTTCAGTGGCATTCGGATATTCAACAACTGGATTTTCCAGAAAGCCAACAGCTTTGCGAACCTTTTCCTCATCTGCAAACCACTCATCATGCACTTTACTAACGCTCCTGTTAAAAGGAAAGGAATAACGACTTAAACCGTATAGACAACAATTCACCATAACCTCAATCCTAAAAGAAACCAAAATCAAAAAGATAACGTAGGTTTTGATTATATTAAAAAAGGGCAGCATAACAGCTACATCAATTTACCAATTATAGTAGCGGAGCAGTATGGTAGCAGCAACCTTTGAAATAGAAAGCACAGTAGATATCTTCATAATATCATCCTCTTGACGTTGACAAATATCTGCTTCAGTCAAGATGGTATAGTTTTGCTGTGGCAACAAACCATATGAATGTTCAATAATAATACAACAATGACTTTTTAAGACAAATTGAAACTTTTTTGTTACAAGCATGCACATGCAATTCACTATGCTTCAGTAAAACGTGTGACATTAAACGTCAGCACGTTAATTCTCCAGTTGCAACCGAATCTACAATTCCACATGTAACACTTCTACCATGTAAAAAATTACATCTTTTCCTTTGACAGTCAACATAATAAAATTAAAACTAAAGAACAAAAGTTCAACGCATATTTTCTGTTATTTATTTATTTTTTTTTTAAAAAGAAAAGTTCTCTACGTATGTTACTCATTGAAAAAAAAGAAGTAACAGAGAAAATAAGCTAAGACCTCGACATACGTAATTTAAAACAAGTTAAATACATCAACAGAAATTAATTGATAATCTAGTACTCTAATTACATTTTTTTAGAAGAAACAAAAACTGCATAAAGAAATATAGATATTACACCTTTGGTGCAGCTCCCAAATGAAAACTAGATTGTAGCACAAATTCAAGAAATAATCTTCAAAACCTACTCCAATAATCCCAAATAAAGTGAAGCTTTATCTGGCTAAATTATCCCAGCAAGCAGCATACTATTTCTCCGTTATGAGGATTGTATACAACAAGCAAGTTGAAGATCCACTTGGCCCAACCCAATATAGCCATTTGCTAAAATGTGGTTCTTTCAACAAGATAGAAAATCCAAAGGAAAAAAAAAATAAAAGGAGAAACGAAAACACGTGCAGGAGAACATAAGAAGCCTCACTAAATGATCTCTTCTATGTTCAAGTTCTCGCTCAAATAAAGAAAAAAGTCAACGGAAATCGCAGTGTATTACTAGGAAAAACAAATGCATTCTAAGACGTTACCAAAAGAGGCAAATTCAACAACAACCATCACAACATCCATTTGCCAAATTCTACCACAACACAAAGATCAATTTTTTAAGACATCACTTTGAAACAATGAAGAAAAATTCGCTTTCTAACACTATAACCATGTTTTTATTTTTTTCAAGCACCTCAAGAGTCATCCTATACTACGACCTCCCAAAAAAAAGAAGAAGAAAAACAAATAAACACGTTAAACTTGATCTAGCACCTAGCTATTCATTGATAATACTTCCCAGGTTAATCCGAATATCAAAGCCAAGCAGAATCGACAATAGCAAAACTCAGGGAAGTAAAATTTAAACCGCTGAAAGCTTAAATTATGCCCAGCATTAAAATTAAGCTAAATTAACATCACCACAATTATTTAATAAGACCAAAAAAAAGAACATTTTTCCTAAAGGAAAGAAAAAAAAAATCATAATTTATAACTACCAAAAATATAGCCAAATTAACAGAAAAGAAGACAGACCCACCTAGTTCGTGCTTAGTAGATACAAATATTTACACACATCCAAATTGAACTAGCACCAAAGGTTTTTTTTTTTTTTTTTTTTTTTTAAATGGAGCACCAAGGTAATTACTGATTGGAAATCCTCCGAGATTAATGCAAATATGATCAAAACCACTCAAAATTATATTTACGATCAAACAGAAAAAATCAAACGGAGCATCAAAATGCACTAGATCAACATTTACACAATTATAAACAATAAATTAAAAAAGTCAGTTTTTTTTTCCAAAATCAAAAATAATTCTACAAAGTATCCACCTGGTAGCGATTGGAAACGACATCAATGGAATCATCGGAGTCATTGTCGATGAACTCGTAATCGGCGATGTCGGCGTCGTCGCTGTCCATGCCGGCGGCGCCGGCGTCATCGTCTCCCCCGCTGTAAAAGTGGTCATCGTTGTCGTCTTCGTCCTCATCATCGTTCGCATCGTGCATGTCAAAATCGTCTTCCAAATCCATCCTTCGAATTCTCTTGCGAGCTCCCAAACGGGCACAATCGAAACCCTAATTGAATGAATCGCAGGAGGAAATGGAACGAAATTGGATTGCGAATTTGGGAAATTTCTCAGACAAAAGAGAGGAAAAGGAATGGCAGAGACGTAAATAGGAGAGAGAAAGGAAGAGGCGATCTCGTAAATCCCTCTCTGGTTCTGGTTCTGGTTGACACAAGGAAGAGAAGAAAACGAGGGATTCTCTTCCGATGGAGAAAAGGGGCACCCAAAAAGAGAAGAAAAAATGCAAACTTTTCTTTTGAACTTTTTTTTTTTTTTTTCAATGATCTCTTCCTGTTTTTTGGGAAGACCAGTTGGACGAGAAATAAATACTAATCAAAATATCAATTAATTACAAGTCTATTTTCCCAGGAGGATTAGTTCACTCCCTCACAAAAAAAAAAAAAAAAAAAAAAAAAATTAAATAAATAGAGGATTAGTTCACAGTAATTAAATTTGTCCCACGATTTATAAAATATAGGTTAAGCTCACAAATAGTCTCTTAAGGGCCTGTTTGTTACATGGGATTAGGACTAGGATTAGGATTATTTATCCTAGTCCCATGTCTGGTGGCAACCTTGGATTGGATAATTTATCCAATAACCCCAAAATAGTCCCAACAGTGTGGGATTACTAATCCCACCAAAACACATGGGATTTCTAATCCCATTTACCTAGATTATAATATTTCTACAATATCACAATCCACCTCACCCAAGCACACCCAAGCACATGTCTGAGATAGTTGTAGCTGCCATTGGAGCTCTTCGTTTGCCACTAAGTGCCCATCGAAGCCCCCCACCATCGTCGGAGTTCACCAGAGTAGCCCACCCAACTAGTTTGCGACCCCCCTCATACTGTATCTTGTCAAGCACGAGTTGAGAAGTGGCAGAGGAAGTGAATAAGAATTGGTCTCCAGCAATCGTGGGAATGATTTCTTTGGATTCTCCGATGATGTCTTCGGCTATGGAAATGGTGGTACAAGACGAAGAGCTGTTTGCAGACGTGGAGAGTTGAGGCACTCCATGACCTTGAAAGGAACTCCAATGGGTCTCTTGGGCTGTCCAACAAATAGAAAATGCTCGTCGGAGAGTAGTTTGGTCAACGAGAGTATCTCAGAGGCAATGTGTCTTCCATCAACGTAGTGAAATATTTGAATGTGTTTGGACGAGAATAGTGGTGTGATAGTGTAACAAGTGTGTGTATTATATATATATATATATATTTATTTATTTATTTATAAAGTGATAGTGGAGACTGAAAATTGTTTATTGGCTCTTTATGTTGTAACGTATATATAGTAAGTGTGGTCAACGGTGAGTAAAGGTTTGCATTCATGTGAGATTCTCCCTCATGTATATGTAATATTTGTAGTTTATTTTGTTTGTTGTTTTTCAAATTTTCTCTTTTTAGTTTATATATATATGTACATATTATAATTATTTTAATTGAGTACATTTTATTTACTTTTATTCTCATAATTTGTTAATTAGTTAAATAAAATAATTTTTTATTATATTCAATTTAGTCCAGTCCAACGTGCGTCAAACACGTGATAGGATTCAATATAATTCTATCCAGTCCAGTCCAATCCAGTCCCAACTCTTTTATCCAATCCAATCCAGCGTGCCATACGAGGCCTAAGTTTATTTGTAGTTTAAATTTAGTTAATAATATTTAAAAAGTTTTATTTTAGTCTTTAATCTTTTAAATTGTTTCAGTTTTGATCATTCCATTAATTAGATGTTAAATATTTAATAAAAAATTTTTAATATGTCCTGTTTTAGTCCTTAATCTATTTCTTTGTCTCACTTTTGTCCTGAATCTATTGCTTTATTTTATTTTTGGTCTTTAATCTATTATTTTGTGTTACTTTTGGTCCCTTCATTAACAATGTATTATTAAAGATCAGAACTAAAAAAAACTAAAATAAAAAACTAAATATAACATTTTTGGTTCACGTAACTAAAATAAAAAACAATTATTATCATATTATTTAAAAAAGGTAATTCAACTTATTCTTTTAACTAAAACCCATCTTATTAACAATATGATAAAATTGTTTTTTTTTTTTTTTTTTTATAGTTTGTGTATCGAAATCATTTTAACTTTTAGTCCCTAACAACTCTTAGCTATAACAGAGGGACTAAAAATGAACAAAGTAATAAATTATAAACTAAAGAGAGACGTTTTAAAAGTTTTTCGTTAAATATTTAATGTCTAACAGACAAAGGGATCAAAACTGAAACAAAGTAAAAAAATTAGGACTAAAATGAAACTTTTTAAACGTTGCGATTAATTTTAGAGACCATTTGTGAAATTAACTACTTTTTAAATCGTTTGTTTTTTTAAAGGATATAAATAAATATATATTTTTACAAAGGATATAAATATAAACTAGTTTTTATGGATAATATTTTAAATAATAAGAAATTTAGTTGATATATTTTTGTTCAGGGTTGATCTATTTTATATACTACATGGAGGAACATAGGGTATATTTAGCATGTCAAGTTTTTAATATACACATTTTTTTTTTAGAATACATACATGTTAACTATTGTTTTGCTTTTTTTGTTTTCATGATTTATATCATTTTTTTAGAATAATGATTTATATTATCTTAGACTCTTGTAGAACTATGCAATCAAGTAATACGTAAGAAGAAATAGTGCTATTTTCGCTTAAATTTAGTCATCACAAAGGTTTTTTTTTTTTTTTTTTTGAGAAATTATACAAAATAGTAAATTTTGCTATTTTATTAGCAAATAATATCATACTTTTAAAAATACGAAAATAATAGCATATTCAAATAAGTATTTTTAAATAAACAAGAGTCCAAAATTATCCATAAAAAATTAGATCTCTTCTTTTTAATATTTTTTCTCTCTCCTTCGTTTCTCTCATTCTCTCTATCTCTCTCTTCTTCCATTCATGCGAATTTTCATAGTTGGTGCACTAAATTATTAGTGATTGATGAATATTTTACTATTTTTTTTATAAAAAAACCTTTACTGTAATATAATTTGCTATATTGTTACTTTAAGTTGATTTATAAAAATAGTAATTGTGCTTTCAGTTAACAAAGAAGATATAATAAATCAAATACTTTAGATAGTTATTATTTAAAGTTAATTTGTTACAAAACATATACTGATTCTCGAAACCTCACTTTGTTAGGTTTATATTTTAAATTTTAAATCAAAAATTACAAAAATATTTTTTTGTATTTTAAACTTTGTTAGGAAAAACCTTCACCTTTTAAATGTTTATTGTTATTAATTTCTCAATTTATAAATAGGATAACCTCCTCTATACTATAAATATCTGTATTTGAAGAATTATTTTGGGTGATAAAATAACGGCAAAGCAAAGAAAAGGAAATGGAAAATCCCAGACCTAACTTCATCCATAATCCACCCATCCTGACAACGTCATTTTTTACTGGAAACCTTCTCAATCAACTTCTTACCTAGAGGCTTCTTAGAGAAAAAGTTTGCAAGAAGAAGAAGTGAGAATCCGGTCGGACATCACACGAACTAGTGGGAATCTTGAGCGCGAGACCCGTCACCAGCAAGGCTGAAGTCTGATTAACCACCTCTGCTATGTCTTCCCTCCTGGAAGCAGAGGGCATCACCTCCTTCTTCTTGTCTCCCGATGAGGCCATTGGAGACCAGAACTGACCACTGCGAGACTTACGGACACAAATGGGCAAAATAAGGAAGGACACTGAAACTCTGATGTAAAGAGAGTTATGCAGACTGACACAATCAGGGTCAAACATTAGCCATGGCTCGAAAACAGAGGAATAAGCATGACGGCGGCTACTAGCGAGTGAGAAAAAACACTAGAAAAGGCAAGCACCAAAGGGAAAAACCGAAAAGGTTCAAGCTTGTATGAACAGTGACCTGGGCAAATTTTTTTTGGTATGACTACCATAATAGGTTTCTTTTTGTACTGTTATTTGGTTTACTTATATTGATATTTTAATAGCTTTGGTATTCAAAGTGATTTATACGCTGACAAATTGACCAATTTTCTTGAAATGCTTATATCAAATGACTTTACAAATACTTATAGATAGACGAAAGATATATCATATTTTGTCAAGTTGTTTATGTCGTAGGTTTATAATCTATTGACGTAGTTATGTAATTTTTACACTATAAATTTATAACTTCATCGTCATGTTTTTATATATTTGTTATGGTACATTTATTTTGTTCATTGTTACAAACTAGTAACATGATATATTGACTGAGAAATGAATTGTGTAATCATTAATTTTCTTGTATACATTATCATGTTTTGCTTCAATTACTTTCAATGCATTATTTAGAATATTTTATTGTTTGTTTTAATTTGTGTTTAGAGCGTTTGATTGGTATTTCAATGTCTTATATGATATTTCTGTATTTTATTTATTTATTTATTGTCATATAAATGTTTGCATAATGTTGACTCTTACAAAGCTTAAGCTTGTTACTCGTAATATTCCTGGCAATAACTATTTAGCATGGACTATTGTTGCTGAGATTTACTTTGCTGTTATGAATCTTAGAAATAAATAACGGACCTTCACTAGAGGTGTTTATGGATCGGAGATGGATTAGAGGTAAATTCCTAATACAATCCATTACTACGGATCTAGAAAATCTCAAGTCTAAACAAATTCATGAGACCTCCCAAACCAACCCAATAAAAAAACATTGGATTTTCCAGATTTTGCAAACTGGATTGAGCAAATTGAACGAATTGATAGATTGGGTAGATTGCGTAAACACCCATATTCTCACAGGATTACACAAAAGCAATAATATTCCTTCGTCATTATTTACATGAAGAATTGAAAATTGAATATTTAATAGTAAAAAATCCACTAGTCCTTTGGAATAATTCGAAGGAAAAGTATGTCTATCAAAAGATTATAATAGTTCTTAAAGCTCTTTATAATTAGGTGCACTTGCTATTGGAAAATTACATTTCCTTTTTGTGTAGGCAACATATTGAGCAACAATTATATTAAGGCTATTTAATTATTATGGGCTAGTATTAAGTGATCTAATTATGGATAGCCTATAAACTTCTAACTGGGTATGGGTTTATTGAGTTGATATCCAATACTGATCCAACTAGATTTAATCGGACCCTAGAGGAAAAGTATATAAATGCGTTATAGGTTATGATCCCAAGGCATCAAATGATTTTACAGCTTTCTCATCTATCCTATCTAGAGAGAAAAAACCTATTGAAAAACTAAGGAGATTTAATAGAGGAAAATGATAACCCATTCATTAATCGTCATCATTAGTTTGTAAAAGAACTGATTGCTACTTTCATGGATACAAGTATTTGTTCTTCAATTACATATCTTGGTGCTAGCATGATATGATCCTACGACTATTTTATGGCCATCCTAGTATTATATAAAATTAAGAATAACAAGATTAAAGATTTCTAACAAGTGGCATCAGAGTGGTAATCATGTTAGATTATTAGGATTGTTTCACATAAAATTATTTTCGTTGCTTTCCCTATTTTAGAATTTTAGGGTAGAAAAATTTTAGATTCTTTGTATGAATTATGATTCTTGCATTGTTATTTATTTATTTATTTTGCTGAGGAATGATTATTTTTGAATGATTCATAGTGTCACTGTGGGTTGTGGAGGATCAAAGAATTGAATTATAGTAATAAAAATCAATTTTTGTCTTTTTTTTTTAAATTTTTCGTATAGTTTTTTGTCGCAAAATTGTGACACAACACTACAGTACTCATCAGGCTAATGCTACAAGTCGTGCAGCACTGTAGCACTTATAGGGCATGCTACAGCGTTGTAGGCAAAGTGCTACGAAAATCATCCAGTGCCATTGGGGCTCTTTGCAGTGTTGCAGATGAAAAATCTGTAGTGCCATAGCACTAGTGGGGTGTGCCTCTGCACTGCATAAGAAAAATCGTAGTGCCATGGCACCGTCACAATAGCAATGTAATTTATTAAAAAAATTCTTTTCTTTTAAAATTTAAAAGACATTTCAAGGCAATCGTTTTAATTGTAATTAAAGATTATAATTTGCATAGTTTATGTCTTATATTTTTAATTAAATTGCAACATGTTGGCAAAGTAATCTCTAGTGTGTACATGAATTTAATTAAAAATATCAAGATGTTTGTGTGTTTGGCCAAATAATGGACACATGATTTATGGTAATAAATATATGACATGATAAAACTTTTCATATAAACAATAGCCGGTCTAAAGAAAGGTTGTTGTTTGACAGAATTTATTGTCAATATTTGATTACTGCATTGAGAGTACCACTTACAATTGATATCTCTGTCCAAAGACTAAACACCAATGTTGTGCTATGTATCTTGAGATGGGACCCCTAATTTTATTTTTGATTATGTCATTTGTTTGCTTCTATTATGACATTTTTTCAATTGTGAGTGTTGTTTTATTTTGTTCTTTATTCATTTTCTATTGCTAATGCTACAAATGTTTCTGCGCAAGTCAATAATATCCCAATACTGAATGGGGCAAACTTCAAGGTCTAGAAAGAGAACGTAGAAATCATTCTTAGATGTATGGATTTAGACTTTGTTGTAAAGGCAGAACGACTCACTGCCACTATGGAAAACCTAAATAAGGTTAAAATTGAGAAGTAGGATCACTCTAATTGTATGAATCTAATGATTATGAAACGCTCCATTCTAGAGGCATTTCTAGTCTCAATTACTAAGAGCACTAATACTAAGAAGTTTTTCGAGGAAATAGAGAAATATTTTACTAGGAATAAAAAGTCAGAAATAAGTAACCTTTTAGTTAATATCATTTCCATGAAGTATAAGGGAATACATCATGGAGGTATCTCATATCGCTTTAAAACTAAAGTTACTAAAGTTAGAGTTGTCTAAAAACTTACTCGTACATTTAATTTTGATTTCTCTTCCTACACAATATGGGCAACTTAAAGTGAGTTACAATGCCTAAAAGGACAAATGGATTCTTAATGAGCTCATATCTCACTATCGCTAGAAGAAGAAAGGATTCAGCAAGACAAGAGTCCAAAAAGTCCATAACTAATAAAACAATTATCACATTTTTTGCAAATCAATAATTTTGAGTATTTTAAGACTAACAAGATCTTATTAATTTAGTTAATTAAAATCTCATACTCTATATTTTTCATAAAAGAGGAAAAATTATATTAAAAATATGTTTGAGAAAAAAAACTAATATCAAAGTTTAAAATCTTCAAATAATGTTAATATATATTTTTTAAATATAGTATCTCTCTCTATATTTAGGTGGGGCTTGTTAGGATCGGTGCCCTAAGAAACAAATATTTTGTTTAAAATTAATGACCTTTTGGATTAATGAATAGATAGATAATAATGCGAATGTTTCATATGTTAATAATGGTCCTCATATTGCTTTCATTATTATGTTTAAGCAGTTAAGCAAACATATGTTCCATGACTATTATAACTAAATCTTGGGTTTAGATATATATAGTGTTTATATGTATTATAGATACAAGACCAAGATAATAGTCTAAATTATATAGTCTATAATCTATGTATTTAGCTAGGAACTTTATACATGACAAGACTGTAACGGTATCTACGTCTAATTCGGGAGATAGTTTATTTATGCTGTTGGAGTGGATTGACTCCATGGTAGACACATTGATGTGGTAGACCTAATGGTGGTCGTATATTGGACTGGATCTAAAGTGTAATTGATTTAATAATAATTCCATTTACTAGAAATTAATTCACTTTTGTAATTATTTATATGTGATCTTAATCTTGAAGTGGATTTATGACTCCGTGTTTATAGCTTGTATTTTTTTATATGCCAAAGGTAGGAGTTCTGACGACCAAATGCTGAATTGTCAATACGTTGGAGATACCTATATTCAATGAGAGCATAATCCACAGATATGAAATCTATATCTCTTTAACAAAGAGTTAATGTTCTTCTCCCAAAGGCATTATTTGAGAATTTAGAAAAGAATAAGGCTTTAGCCATCTGGATACTTATGGTGACCAGATGATTTTCTATTTGTATTTATTATAAATAGAATTTTCTAAACAAGTGAAATAATAGAACTTTGAAATAACATAGTCAGAAGTTGAAACGGAACTAAGTCCTTTATTCGACTATGGATAACCTATGGGGATATACATAGGCATGAGACGTCATGGGCAAGAGTAATAAATCAAGCCTCGTAATATGATATATCATCAAGACTGCAGCTTTGGTTTTTTAGTGGAGTGACACCAAAGTTAATAATTAAATAGATAATTGACTGGGGATAAATTTATTTATTATTATTGGAGCGTGATAAATATGTCCATCGAGTCCTAACGCTAGCTCACGAATTCATTGACTAGTTGTGTAGAACACACTTCACCATAGGTAATACATGAGGTTATGCCAGATGGGTTATTAGCCTTATTAGTGTGTAAGCCCAACAGTCTAGTTGGATTATGTATGACGCCTGGCTCAGTCCTACTAGACTATTGACGCCTATTAAGAGGGAAATTGCAATTAATATTTAATTAATTAATTGCACGATAATATTTATTCAAATTTAATTATTGAAATTTTGTGATAATTAATTATTTATAAAATTAACTTAAATCTTAATTGTATTTAAATTTAGATAAAGGATAATTATTCATAATCATTTAAATGAGATAATTATTTAGAATAATTAAATTCTAGTTTAAATAGAATTATTTGAATAAGAATTATCCTTGACGATATATATAATTACAAAACCCTACATTGTGATTGGCTAGAATTCGAATTCCTTTCTGCTTATGGTTGGCGTGCATTATGGATAAGGATCCACTGAGATTGGCGTATGAAGTAGATAGAGGAGAGAGCAAATCTTCTTCTAATCTTGATTAACTTCTACCTCCTCCTACCAACACTATAAATGGAGGTCTCTGGTCCTCATTTATTCTTAGGTTGCTATTGTGCACTCTTAGAAGGTTAAGCTTTAATTACTCTCCTTTAATGTTCTTAGTTCCTCAAGCACATAGTCCAGTTGGAAGGAGAATTGCTGTAGTGAGATTTTGCTGAATTGTGCCCACACACACAACAACTAGAAGAAGAGTCATAGCATTGAAGATTTGAAGGTGGGGATTTTCCATTAAACAGTCAGATGTGTTGCTTCCAGATCACCAATGGGTGCATTTAGATTATAAATTTATTTATTGTTTATAGCAACTTGAGTGAGTTTCTGAGTGATTAAATAAAAATTTTAAAATTCCGTTGTGTCATCGAATCGATTTTTTAAATAGGGTGCTAGTAAGGGCACAATAGGGGTGGGAGGAAATCGGGTAGGGGAGGCGCAAAACCTATGGGGTTGGGTGGAGGGTAGAGGTTTCTCGACAGAGTGGCGTATGTGACGACCCTTACTTACGTGGCCGTCACTTGACTTAACTTGATCTTAAACTTAAACATACTTATTAATAAAGTACAGAAATTTCAGAATAAATTTTTTTTTAAATGGATTCTTACTATCGAATCCTTGGCATGAAACCTTAGAGGGAATAATAATTATTTTCCAAACTTAATAACAATGATTTCTTAAAGAGAATGAATTCTCAACATACAACTTTAAAAGATGTAATAATCATTTCTTAAAACTTAATTTCGTAAACCAAATATAATAATATAAATTTCTCAACATGATGATAACATAATAATAATAATTACGTTTTCACATAATCATAATTTTCAAAAGTATGATTCTTTACATAACTCATAACTTTTATTTCTTGAAACCTAACCATAGTGATTTCCTTGAACTTTTCTTTTTAAACATAAGGATAATTATTTAACAGCTATTACTTTAAGAACATTTCTCAAATTAAATAAAACTATTTTCAAAATAATTTAAATTAAATATTAAAATAAAATCCCATTTAAATGCTCTTTAAAACTTTCTTAAAAGTCATTTATATATATTTTACTTATAATTTAACATCTTAAACATAACATATTGATATCTTAAAAATTTATCTTTTTAGAACTTGTCATAATAATAATTATATCTGAAGCATAATCATCTAGACTTTCATAAAAGAAATTTCCTAAAAACATATTCATAAAATCGTTACTTATTTTGGTATAAAACTTATATAATCATTTTCTTATTATAAATGATCATATAATTTTCTC
>CAMOHE010048651.1:0-26352 GCA_946598075.1 Artocarpus hirsutus | reverse complement strand
AAATGTATGGTAAATTAGTTGGTTGCCCAGGAAAGATCCAGTGCCTGCTGGACCAGACTTAAAAAAGGTGCTCCCACCCTCTAGCTTTGCAAAAAGGGGGGAAAAAAAAGTTATTTCGAAGTCATACTCACACCAATCCAGGTGGTTGCAAGGCCCCCCTTTTTTTTTTTTTTTTTAATGTCGTAAGTGACTTTGAACTTTATCATTAATATCATTTCATGTGAGATTTGAGAAACCAGTTGAAATTAAGCAATGGGTTTAAAAATTGTACGATGTAAAATCTTTATATTGTAGTTTTTTTTACTTTATATTATAGTTGGTGATAACTTTACACCTTAAACAGTTTTAAATTAATGATATTAAATCTATATGCTAAACGGATAGTTAGTTTCTAACTTTTCAAACATTTCAAACTTAATCTCTCAATTCTTTTCATTAGTTTGCTGTAAAAAAAATAAAAAAATAATAATAATAAAACCTACTGTCATGTTGATAGAAAATAATATTTTACTAATAAAACAAGCAATATGGATGTATATGGTGTTTGAAAGTACAGTTTAAACTAATGGTTTAAATTGTAAATAGTGTAAATTTCTTACATGTTATAATAAAAAGTTACAATATATATACTATAGTTTTCAAACCTATACTGATTATTTAAATTTTCTCCACACACACTAATAGTTTTGACGCAAAAATGTAAATAACAATCTTAGTCAAATATTATTCATATTTTGTTATGTTTTTAACACTTAACTTATGAAAATGACAAAAACTGCAACAAATTGGCAGGGGAATTTTCAAAATCAGGAGTGAAAGTAGGATTGATGGTAAAAGTGAGACATTTTTTGCTAAGTAAGACGAGTTAAAAATCTGCGTACTAAATTGCATACCAAATGTGAAAGTAGAAGCAAAGATTTTCATGGATTTTGTAAACCATAATTGAAGTGGTTTCGTTAACGACTGTTTGATTAAACAAAAACTAAAATAAAACCATTCAAAGTTTTTTGTTTAAAATAGCCGGGCATTAATGCATTTGTTATGTTGTGATTCAATGCTCGAGGAGCACTTAATACGCATATTGTTTTATTCTCCCATTTTGAGGTTTGAGTGTTCATTTATATATATACATATATATATATATATATATATTTCTGATTCTTGAGTGGCACTTAGAACTTTAAAAGTGCCTTATGTAAAGGATTTAACCGTGAGCAAAAGTAAAGCAAAAATATTCGTAATGCGATTAAAAAAAAGGGGAAGAAAATGATGGATGCAATAATAATGATGGTCACCAAAGATGCACAAATTGACATTCTTACTAATTAAATTGACTTTATATTATTAATATATTTGACTTGTGCTACCCAGTAGATAATAGTAAGATTGATGAAGGAAAAAAGTGCCCTCAAGTGTTTTTGTTTGGTAACAAAAGCAGATTAAAAGCAGTAGTAAGCATTTTCGAGAACAAGAGAACCAAATCGGAGAATAATTATGCTTCTAGAAACAAAGGGGATCTTCGTACAAGATGTTCTATTCTTTTCCCTGCCTCCTTTTTTTTTTTGTTAAAAAATATATATATATATATGTAGGCGAATATTTATTAAGGTACTGTATTTTAATTATTGCTTCAAATAATTAGCGTACTTACATTGAGTCGCTTCACCACATTGTAGTCGGCATGATTGAAAATGCTTAAGGGACAACTAGGCTTTAATTAAAATAAAACAAATAAATAACGCGACAAAGATGCACAAATTTTTATACATTTTGTATAAAAACTTTAGTTCAAACGTGAGACGGTTGTTTGTGTTATATATACACACACACACACACATATATATATATTTACTCTTGTGATTTCTCTTTTCTTGCTTGGTTATACGTCAAGCATAGAGCATAAATCCCCTTTCTTTTTGCTTGTAAAATTTCTAACCGAACCCAAAAGAAAAAACGGCTTTGATGTCCTAATTAATCTTAGGATAAATTACTACATTAGTCCTTAACCTTTCACAAAAGTATGATTTTAGTTCTCTATTTTTTATTTTTGATTTATCAATCTTTAATCTTTCATATTAGTTATTTAATGATCAATTTACCGATTTAACCATTAATTTTGGGATCAATTTTGTCACATTTTTTTATAATTTTGGGACTATTTGTCACCTTGTTGATAACTTTAGGATCAATTTGTCATCATTTTTTTGTCCAAAATTAATTGTTTGATCTTTAAATTGGTCTCTCAGCAACTAAAATAAAAAATTAAGAACTATTAAATTAAAATAAAAGTTAAAGACCAAATGTTCACTTTTATAAAAGGTTGGAGACTATTGTAACAATTTATCATTAATCTTAAACTAAAACATATTGAATTGTACATATAATAAATGTAGAATGTTACAACGCAGCTTGTGTACAAGTGAACCGTACGTAAGTTCTGGAATCGGGTTTAGTCAAACTCCAACTATCATTCCAATTTTCTCATTTGTAAAGCAAAAAAAGGTCTAATTTAGTTTCCTCACTGTATGTATTCATATATATATACACATATATATGTATGTATATATTATAATAGATTATTGTTTGGACTAGGTTATGCTCTTATGGTCTACCTTCAAAGTAAGATAAGATTAGACTGACAGGGAAATGAAATTTCAATCAAGCAAAGACAAAGGAAAAGGTAATGGACCGACTTTGGCTTCATACATCCGGTATTGAGAGGCTTAAAGAGTTGGATAGGATGTATGATGTATTATGATTGTCATTATCATGGGGTCTTCTGAAGAATACAATTTCTTCATGGAATTGGCAACTTCTGAAGACAATATTGAGATGGAAAAGGAGAGCCTAAGGAGAGAGGAGGGCCGAAGAGGAGATATAGCCATTTGAGTTTGGCAAGAGAACATGTTTAGTGATTGTCATAAAGATACCTTTGCTATCAAACAAAAGCAAAAGATTTTTGTGATCTAGAGGCAAATCAGATCCCACTACAATTTCTTTTTTTAGCTTCTTTTTTTGAAATAACTCATCTTTCCCATTCATTGTTGTTAGAGAGAGAGAGAGAACACACCCACCATCACTTTTATGGTGTTGGCGGGATGGGAAATGCCACAAACTAGGACATTAGTAGATGGCACTCACAGCACCAAAGGGAACCGTCTCCACCAATATCACAAAGATTTGTTATATTCATTGTACATTTGGTTTTTCTTTTCCTGCATGATTGTTATTTAACTTGGTCTGTAGAATTATCTTTGTAGTAGTGAACATTTTCAATTCGACAGAACCAGTTTTGGCCTATCTTTGTGCCATCGCTATCAAAGTATAATATCATTGTCCTGTTGTTGTCCTTAATGGCAAACCACAACAACTCATTACTTATGGTCTCAGGACTTTCTACCGCTCAGTTTATATTCTTCAGGCATGTCAATTCAACCAAAACCATCCCCCTGTCACCGCAAGGAAAAACGATTAAAGAAACACTACAGCCATCTTATCAACTACCTCTTGGAATGCCCTATAATGCATGTACAATACAAAAGTAATTCCTCTTATTTAATATATTACATCAGCAGCAGCATGATAAGGATCTCCAAAAATCTCTTGATTAAAATTCATAAATGCTTATTCATTAACAAAGGGGAAAATTTTACTAGTTACTTTGCTATATCTATCTCACTCATTCTTTACAACAAAGATCAGACGGGTACATCAAGATTTTTTTTTTCTTCTTTTTTCATCAATGAATATTCACAAATAAGCAAATAAATAAATATATATATATATATACACACACACACACGCCCACTTAGTAAGGCCCTTAATCTTCAGTTGTTTCCCGCACGAACCCATCTAGCCGAACCAGACTTTGCCACACCAGAATAGTAATTGCCCACATTTGCTACGAAAAGTGGATCTCTATCATCGGCTCTAAACTCATTATTCCAGCTATTGTTATGGCCATTGGCATTTTCTTGATCAATATGCTCCAGTTCTTTTGTTAGATCCTCCATCGTCTTCTTTATACTAGCTTTGCTCATTTGCCCGGTCTCGCCAGTTGAAATACCAACCATCGTAATCTTTGGAAGAAACTGATTCGACTGCATGTTCTGCTTTGTGCATTCCATTGATGAGTCTTTCTTTTGGTGATTTGGTTTCTGTAGGGGAAGATTAAACCAATCTCCAAAAGGAAGACGCAAATCGGGTATGGTTACTTGGTTTGTCTTGGTATCACCTTTGAATTCAAGCTCTGAAGTGCTAGGGTATGGAATATCTTTACTATTGTTCTCTGTTTCCGATTTGGATAAGCACGCCATTGATGAAGCTCTCAGAAAAGAAGCGGCACTCCTGCAGTAGAACAAATACATTATTATCATGTCAGGCATAAGAAATGAAAGCGGCCACAGTTTATGGTATACGGAGACTTAAATTACTCTACACAATCAAATTTTCGTATACACAGACTTAAATCACTCTACACAATCAAATTTTTACAATAGTGAACTTCAATCTGAAAAGGGAAAAGTCATGCCGATGCAATATAGAAAATTGATAAAATGAAGGAATATAGATAGAAATGGGATAACGTGTACCTTTTCTCAAAAGAGTCAACCATATAAGGAAATTTTGGTTGGATGCCTGTTGCTTTCCGCAACCACCTATTACCCAGCAGTACTCTATCAACGGTATAAAGGAGCTGCAGTTCGGCAGCCTTAGAAATAACACTTAAAGGTATTCCTGGATTTCCCGTCTCATCCATCACTTCTTGAACCTGTCCAAAATATTATGTTACGACTAAAGAAAAGTTCTTATGGAATGTCTTAGAAGAGGAATTCTTTTTTCTTTTCCACGACAGGCAAATATAAGTTGTCCCTTCTTGCAAGCATATCATGGACCATAAATAGTCGAGTATCATATTACAAGCTTTTGAAATTTACAAATCATAATGAAAAGCTCAACTGCTGCTGCATTTTTCAAGTTAGTCATCAAGCATAGAAACCCAATTCCCCATATCTATGAGCCTTGGCCGAATACTGGCCAGCTTCCTAACATTTGGTTGGTTTCCAAGGAGGAATACTAGACCACGAATTTTCTTACCTCTGGAGGCTCCCATAAGGTATCTCCCATCTCTTCAATCACTTCTGCTGCCAGGTTATCATCAATCACGTCACGACGGCGCTGCATGTGCCGAGTTTGAATTAAAGCATGGAAATGCTGATCAACAGACTCTTCAAGAATGTTATCAAGCATGCTTTTATCAAAAAAGTAGGGAGTATACCTGAGGAAATAAACAATAATCAAGCATCAGATATTCTGAACTACGTTCAAATTATTTGGTTTTATATGCTGGTTTGGAAGAACCACAACGGGGAACTTTAAGCCTATTCACCAAGACACATAAGGAAACACAAGTGAAATCCTATAATTCATATTCAATACACAAACATACAAACAGCAGCGAGAACACACCATTTGATCCCATCTGTAGTTGCTATTGCAATATCCAAGTTTTGAGCACTAAAAACCGGAACCCCTTCAACCTTTTTGCATCCAGTATTCTGAGGCATCGTCTTAAGAAGCTTGTTTGCTTCCTTGATCTGCAGGGGCAACATAGTTTCAGGACAAGTGCAAAATATATTAAAAGAGAAATCTCACCATATGGTCTCTTACATACCTGTTTCTCATTTGGAACAAACTGGAATAGGTGAGGTTTTTCCTGCGTAAAATAACGGGCAAAAAAGATTTTAAAAATCCTTAAGGCATACCGTACAATTAAACACAGAGCACAGATACAGATAAGACAAAATGAAGGCGACAGAATTCCAAAGTACAGTGTACCCCCGATAAATAGGGGCGTAGTTTCCAAATACAGAAAACGCGTCATTGAAGTGGCAACTCAGTATTTCTAGAAAATAAGAAAGTCACTTAACCCAATAACAAGTTGCCACCGAAACATAAAAGACTGATATGTTTTTTGAACTGTTTTTCAGAATACATGTTGCAAGATGATGTGCAAACTGATATTGTCAAACGAATTAAAAAAAGCAAAGGAAATGAGGGAATAAAGAATGATAAAAGACATAATTAAAAGTAGTAGTCCAAGTAGATGTCCAAACGTAAAGAATCGTACATATGAAACAAGAGAGTGGTACCTTGAAATGCTCGTATGCTAAATCAAGGCGACAAGCACCCACCACTCCACTTGGAATGTTTAGCCGTTTGACATATGAAACTAGAACACAAGTAACACAAATTTACAGTTAACACAATGGATAAAAAGGGGGAAAGAAAAAGGCAGAATTAGGAGCTAATCAAGTTTGTTGCTAATTCAAACAAATAAGAACAGACTAGCCACTGCTACTATGACCATAGAACAACTGAATCAACTTGAATATGAAGCTTGGACATCATAAAGTAAAACGGTCTCTGAACACTTTGCAAAATTACTTTTAAGATAATAAAAGGAAGTTTGAATACAAATAATTAACTACACAGATAGAGAGTTGTGTTGTGTTTGAAAACCTAAAAATGGCATGAATCACACATACCTGCATCACCTAAATCCAGGAAAAACCGGAAGACAGGACCCTTTCTCTCACTCCTAGTAATTGTTGCAAATATCTTCTTAAGCCACTCAGGGGTTCTAAAAGTTGAATTAAAAGAATAGAATCAGTCAAAAACATGTGAAACAAAACAAAAACAAAAACAAAACAAAATCTGCATCTCTCCAGTTGTTTTCAGTTACTATTAATTTAGTCAGTTTTACAAGCTCGAAACACAAAACTTCTAGAAACTACGTCAATCCAAAAATGCCATTGAAAAAAAAAAAAAAAAACTAGCATCCTAGATAAATTTATCAAATAGGAAGCAAAAAAGTAAATAAAAAAAAGAGGTGAAATTTTTGCACATGTGAACTTACAAAAGCTTATAACTTTTAAGCATTCAAAATCAAAGAAAAAATACATAAATGAAGAAGAAGAGGAGGAGGAGGAGAATGAACCTCTGGGAAATAAAGGGAATATCGAAGTGGGTGGAAACGGCCATGAGACCGGTGCCAGAGAGGTCACACATACTGAAGACCTGGCCCACAAAAGCTGGTCCACCGCCTTTAAGATGGGAGTTGAGCCCCGCAATCCTGACCGACGGCGGGAAAGCCGAGCTGGATTCTGGCGCCGCCGTCGAAACTCCTCCTCTGGCGGCCGATTTGGAGGAAACGGGGTCCGGCTGGGACGAATCGAAGGCGAGGGGTTTGGGCGAGTCGGGGATTATGAGCGGGAAGCAGAGCCGAGAAGGCGTGAAGGAAGCCGGCGTCGTTTTGGCTGCGGCGGTGGCGGCGAAGGAGGAGGAGGGGTTGAAAAGGGAGAGGAGATTGGAGGTGGTGGAGCGGAGGATGTGAGGGATTGGTTTCTTCCTTTGGCGGGTTGGTTCGGTTGGGGACGCCATGGACGAGAGGATGAGAAGATAATGGTGCTTCTTCTTGTTTTTGTTCTTCTTCTGGTTTTTGTCGTTTATGGGTTTCTTTGTCCAAGTGTTAACGTGAGACGACGACGACTGAGTGTCTCGGAAGACGGAGGAGGAGGAAGAAATTATGTGGGAATTGAGAGGAAAAAAGGAGGAGGAAAAAATATCTAATATTGGGATAATTAAACGAAAGTAGAAAATAAAATAAATAAATTTATGAATATTGGATTTTTTTTTTATTATTATTTACTTAGAGCAGAGGAATCAAATATCACCACTATGTGAGGACCAGCGGGACGGTGATTTTTTTTTTTAAATAAAATTTGACCCTTTTAAAGTTTTATAATTTTGTTATTATGTTTTTATTAAGATTTGATATTTTCATATATGTTCTAACTGACATTTAAAGTATTTCTAATGCAACATTATAATAATACATCTATCAAATTTTGATATTTGAGTATAACAAATACTTTCCATTGAATGGTATTTTTATGCCAAATTTGTCATGTGTTAAATTTGGTGGTAAATTTGCCACCAAATTTGACGTATGACAAACTTAATATTTATCCATATTGGTTGATATGCTAACTTTTTCTTTTAATCATTACAACGTTGTCATTTTAATAGTATTTTAATAATACAGTTTTTTTAAAATTTTCAAGGC
Source organism: Artocarpus hirsutus (assembly GCA_946598075.1). Lineage (NCBI taxonomy): Eukaryota > Viridiplantae > Streptophyta > Magnoliopsida > Rosales > Moraceae > Artocarpus > Artocarpus hirsutus. The sequence goes on along the minus strand of CAMOHE010048651.1, from coordinate 18,224 downwards.
ATAATAATTATGACAAAAGATATAATATTAGAAATAACATTATATATTAAAGCATCAAATAATACGGACCATCACCTAATATAGTATTGCCACTGGCATTTGAATTGATTATTTATTTTTTTAATAAATTACTTAACTTATTTTTTACTCATAAGTTGTTTATAATACGTTTTATGATACCTTTATATTTTAGATGATATCGTATTTATACAATACATTTCAACTTTCTTTAGTCAAGTATTTATTTAGACCATGAAAAAGACTTAAATATTTTCGACATTTTGTAATTTTTATTTTTTTACCATTTCGTTTCTTTTTACTAAAGGTGTTCAAATTTGTTTTGTAGTTAAACAAAATAATTTTTAGTATTTTTTTACTAAGTAAGTAAGATTAATGTTTAAGAAATGATGTTTAAAGATAGTCAAGTACTGTTCGAAAAGGCATGTCGTCAAAGGTGGTATCAGAGCGATATTTTGCCATCCCATATCGTGCTGTTATATGTCCGCTACACCATAACTCAAGTAAGTAAGTTAAATTAAGTAAGAAGAAAAGATGTCTAAGTAAGTAAATCAAGTGACGACTCGAAAAGACGAGGCGTCACAAATACAGCATTTTTTATATCTATGTTTTTACCTTAGCAGTGTACTTACATTGCGTAAAACCTCATTTTGCATTGTTTTAGGGTTTCAGCATGCTTTTTTATCTTATATATGCCTTAATCATTAGGACTGCACAAAAATCGCCCCACAACAGTTGGCCGCCCGTGCCCGCACTTGACCCGCTTGAAAAAAAAGGGTCTATGTTAGCAACCTGCCAATAGACGGGTTGAACCCGCTCGCCTGTATTTGTTGGCGGGCAGGTATGGTTTAGAATTTTAGGGGGTGGATTCAAACCGAACCCACTCGCCTAATGCTTTAAAAAAAAAAATCTAACCTAAATCTGCATCTTCACGACTTCAACCTAAACTAAACAAACAATTGATTTCACCCTCAAATTTCCCCCCTTTTCTTTTCTTCTTCGCACTTCCAGTTTTGAGTCTTCTGACTTTAGTGGCAGACAGCAGTGACACAGCAGTTGATTGGTTTCCCTCTAGTGGCTATATTCCTCTTCCATCCGCCGACGTCGTCGTCCTCCATTGATTCTTCTCTACTTTGTAAGTTTTTTTCCCCCTTCAAAGTTCAAAGTTTTTTTCTCTAGATTCTAGTAGAGTTTGTCTTTTCTTTGCATCAGGTTATTGTGTATATGAAATTTTTCTTTGAATCAATACTTTTTTTTTTTAATTTAGATCTGGTGTGAACTGTTTCATTTTTTATGAAATCGGTATATATTAGCATCTGACTAAAACTTGGTTTTGCGTATGTTTTTTGCGTTTTCTATATACATTCTCAAAATCTAGTTGTTGTGGTTTATGAGACATAGCATTTGTCGCTGGTGCTTTCATTTACATCTCTACTAATTAGTTCAATATATCAGCTTAGCTTTCAACTGGTTTTTATATTAGTTTTAGAATGCCAATAACTGACTAAAAAGTCTTTTCTGCTTATGATTTTTTCCTAAAAAATTAAAGAAATGCCACTTCATATGGGTATTTTTTCCTACTTATCATTTTCAATGAAGTTGTTGACTATGAGTTTCGATCAAATGGGTATTTGTTTCTTCAAAATGTGTCAATATTTTGGTACATAAATTTAGTTTGGCTATAGGAAAGTAGTATGTCAATTTTGAAGGAAGTTTAGTTTACTATAGAATTGGATTCCCAATTTTCAGTGTCTCTTGGGTCTAAGATAAGATAGTGATTTTGTCATAGGATTGGAATACACCTTAGGTTCAAGTCTTTTAAATCTTAAAAAAAGGGTTGAAAGTAGGGGTAATATCCTTAATTCAGTAATTTCTAGTACATCCTCTTTTGGAGGTGGGGTTTATGCTGGCTAGGTTTTGAGTTGCTTTTGATGAAAATGTTTTAATGATGTATTAGTCAGAACCATAGAACTTCAAATTCATGCGGCATGTTGTGAGTTGAGAGGATAAGATTCTTTACAAAGTTGAAGCATGGTGATTGTGACAGTCAGAATTATACCAACTTCCTTTTGGACCATGCATATCAAATTTGGAGGATGATTGGTTTTAAGTAGGTTCGCGCTGAAGGCTTAGTATTGAAGATGGAAATTTTTTAAAACCTAAACATGTGGCAAAAGTAAAAGTTCTATGATCCTTGCGTATTACCACCCAATTCAACTTTCTTGTAAATGGGACACAATGTCTATTAGTTTAACAAAAAATCGGTATTCTCATCATGTTAAACAAGAAAATTACAGTTTAACAAACTTTAAATAAATTGCCTTGCATCCATGTATGATTTTCTCTTATTCGATTATGTTCTTTAGGTGAAAAATAGACAATAGTTCTAGTCAATCTCAAGCCTCTTCAAGTTTTGGCATTGTTGATAGTGCTTCTAAAAAAGCAAATCCAGTTGATCTTTAGAATGAGTTTGAATCAGATGAAGAGACAGTAGATGGAAAAAATTCCAAAAAACGGAAAGGCCAAAATCCTCCTAGAGAAACTAGTGAGGTTTAAAGGATTTCATTAGTTTTTTTTATGAGAAAGGGGAAAGAAGAGCGAAGTGCAAACATTGTGAGGCAAATTTTGCTAGTCAAGCAAAAAAGCACCGGGCGAGTATTTTGTGGAATCATTTGAAAAGTTGCTCGAAAAATCCCAATAAACCTGTTGACAAGAAACAAAAGTTTTTAGTATTTGAACCAAAGAAAGGAGGCAATATAGTAAATGAAGGACAATTAGTGGCTAAGCATTACAACAAAAAGACTTATAGGGAAGCTATTGCTGAGTATATTGTGTTGGCTGAATTGCCATTCAAGCATGTCGAAAGTGAGGGGTTTAAGCGTTTTTGCCTAAAGCTTCAATTTAGCTTTGATCCTCCATCAAGGATGACAATTGCTAGAGATATTTACAAGATGTATTTAGATGAGAATAAGAAATTGAAAGACATCTTGAAAAAGGAAAGGGTTTCTATTACTACAGATTGTTGGACGTCAATTCAAAATATTGGGTACATGCTAATCACAGCTCATTGGGTGGATAATCATTTTAATTTGCAAAAAAGAATTATTAATTTCTCTCAAATTACAGATCATCATGGAGACACCATTGCTAAGGCAATCGAAGCTTGTTTAATTGAGTGGGGTATCCATAAAATTTTCTCGGTGATAGTTGATAATGCTTCTAGCAATGACAAGGCCATTAAATACTTGAAGAAGAAATTTGAAGAGAAAAAGGAAGGGTTGGTACCTGATGGTAAGTTCTTACACATGAGGTGTTGTGCTCACATTATCAATTTGATTGTCAATGATGGTTTGAAAGAAAAACAGGCATCGATAAATAGTATCCGAAATGCTGTAAGATATGTGCGGTCATCGATGGCAAGACTATTAACGTTTAAGGAGTGTGTGAGAATAGAGGGAATTCCTTGTAAAGGACTTTTATGCTTAGATATTACTACTAGATGGAACTTTACATATTTGATGTTAGACCAAGCATTGAAGTTTCAAAAGGCATTTGAAAGGTTGGATGGTGATCAAAATTATTTCAAATATTTTGAGGAGGTTGAGAAGGATGGCAAAAAAAAGGACGGTCCACCGGATGAACTTGATTGGGAAAATATAAAAATCTTTGAGCAATATTTAGCTATTTTTTATGAGATCACTTTGAGGTTTAGTGGTTCCACTTATGTCACTTTTAAAAAATATTTTCGGGATATTTGTCAAATTCAAGAGCATTTATATGATTTGAGTGATAAGGCTCTTGAGAATTCTTTGTTGGCATCAATAGATTCTAACATGAGACTCAAATATGAAAAATATTGGGGAAAAGTGGAGGAGAGTAATGGATGTTTGTTGCTTGCCACCATCCTTGATCCTCGATATAAGCTTGAGAATTCACATCATTGCTTGAGTGCTTTTCACGACTCAAGGACATGTAAGTCTATAATAAACAATGTTGAAGATGATTTGAGGAAGATGCTTGATTATTATAACGAGAAATAGTTTGGTGTATTGCCACAGCCAATTGAACCTCAAGCTTAAGCTGCAAGTCAAGTAGAAAATGTCAAGCAAACTTCATTGTCATCATCTTTTATGCTTACTAGAGCTACTAAATTTAGTAGGCATAATAGTTTCGTGCAACAACGGCGTAATCAAGATAATGGTAAAATAAAGAATAAAGTGGACAGGTACTTGAACGAGCCTCCTGAAGATATGAATACAACTAATATTGATGATTTTGATATTTTGAAGTGGTGGATGGTGAATTCTATGACACACAAAGTTTTGTCTCATATTGCCTGTGATGTACTTGCTGTTCGGATGACAACTATTGCATCTGAGGCTGCACTTTCTATGGGAGGCCACATACTTGATCCTTTTAGGAGCTCGCCAAGTCCTAAGACAATAGAGGCATTGATTTGCTTGAAGAATTGGTTGAGTGAGTCCCATTAACCAATAATTGTGATGGAGTATATAGACAAGCAGGAGGTTTTTGAGACTTCTAAGAATCTTGAGATAGGTAATTGCATAATTTTTAAGTTTGTTACAATTTTGCTTATTCTTTAAAATTTATCATTTATTTGATTTTGTTCTTATTTCAAAGATGATTGAACAATCCAACACTTCAAGCGTGGGTACAGGCACAACTGCCTCTTGACATACTGGAAACTGGAAAGTCTCCTATTATTTTGTGAAATGATCAAAATTTAAATCAAGTAAGTTAGTAGAAAAAAGCCCTAAAAAGAAAAGAACAGTTGACTTTGTTCATCATTTTATCTGTAGTATCTTGTTATTTTCGAACCCAATGAACAGGTTTTATGGAAGAACAATAACTCTTGACTTTGTTCATCACTTCATCTGTAATTGATGTTTCTTGTTGCAATGAATGATATGTTTCTTAATTTGTTGTCAATATGGTCACTGTCTTTAGGCATCAAACTTGATTGTTGTTGGGAATGCTTCATACATTATCATCTAATATTTTCTACAAATTTTCTTCACTTTTTTTTAATAAAAAAAAGCTCAAAAAATTATATTGAGCATTAGTGTAGGCTCAAATCGCCTCAATCCGCCTGCACCAGCCTACCATTCCACGGGCAATTTGTGAGTTGGTTAATCATCAATCTGTCATTTAAAAAAATGACCTGCACCTGCCCAAAAACCGTCAAACCGTCCGGTGTTCACCCCTATTAATCATCCATTAATTTATATTACAACACTATAATTAATTGTGATATAAAATTCATTTTATGGATATTATTTACAAATTTTTGACTATTTAAGCTCAAAAAATCTGTATTTGGTAATATCTAATATCGTATCAAATTTACAGTGAAATTTTCTATTAACATTGTTTATTATATATAATCGTAATTTTTACAAAAACGTAATTTATAAGGGTAAATTTATTAATTAAATCCAATTAAATATTAGATTTTACTAATGAATCTCCCTTGGTCATTACAACAATTTTGAAATCTAAATGTATAATTATGATACAATCCAAAATAGAAGTTATAATTTATTTATATCGTCAAAATACAATGTATAAAAAAATGAAAAAAAAAACTATGGTTATGACATTTTCGTGAGTGCACATTTACGAACTCTATCTAACTAAAATTGTATCAAAATAAAAAAGATATACAAAACAAATTTTTCTTTATAAAATATGATATTTTATGAAAAAGTCCTATCGACAAGATGTTTTCATGAGTAAAATTCTCAATATATATCTAGTAATTTTTGAAAAAACATTGTAAAAAGTAGTACACGCTGCCCTCGCTGGAATAAAGGTTGGCTCTGCCACTGTTGATATTATAGTGGAATTGAACGTGGTTTTACCGTCAAACTATACATGCAAGAACAATAATATTAGATTTTTTCTTAGAATATATATCTACATATTGTCGAAAAGAAAACTTTAAGCAAAGTTATTATTTTCTTTAATTAGAATATTGAAAATTTCCACTCTTTTCTCCTAATTATTAGACTTCAAACAATGTTATTCTTTTCTTAAATTAAAGTATTAAAAATTTCATCCTTTTTTTGGAGGGATTGAAATTTTTCTCTCTATCTAAATTTTATTTTTTAGGTAATGAATTTCATCTTTTTTCTCGGTTTGATATGACATAAAAAAGAAAAATATTGGATAATCTTAAGTATCTTATATATGAGATTTAGATAAGGCGCACTTATTGTGAAAGGTAGAATTATAAACCTATAAGGATAAATAATATTGTTTTGTAAAATAAAAAAGTTTATAGGCATTTTTAAAAGGACACTTTTAACATGAAAGTCATGATTTGACGCTAAAGTGATAAAGATTTGAATTGATGAGGGTCCAAAAATGAAAAACACAATCCCTTTGTTGAGAGAAAGAAAGAAAAAGAAAAAGGGGGATAGAAATAAGAGATAGGATTGTTCTCATTCACCCAATAACTTCTTTCTTTCTTTTTCTTTTTCCTTTTCTTTTTCTTCCTTTTTTATTAGTATATTTTATTTGAATTCGATGCCGTTTGTTACTGCTATCGTCGTTTATTGGTTTCAATTTTTTTTTTAAAAGAAATGGAATATATATTTTTCAATAGCCAACTCAGAAAGGACATTTGTTGATAGATTTTGGTAAAACACCTTTCCAAACACAATCCATTGAATTAAAAAAGAAAAAAAAAAACATAATTAGCTAAACAGTAACTTTTTTGCATTTCTTGTCTACATGCTGTTTTAAGGATGTTGATATTATGGTTTTCAAGGTCGTCGTTTTTGTCATGGTTTTTTGAGCTATTGTTGCTTTTTTATTGATTTTGTTTTCCCCGTATATACTACTTGATTGTTGCTGTGCAGGCCTTTTTAAAAATAACTTTTTCAAAAAATTTTATATGATCAATGATCTTTTTTTTTTTGGTTTTTAGACATTAAAAAGTTAATTTTTTAAGCATCAAAACAGTTCTAATTTTTTTTGTTTCCACCTTGGTTAAGTCTCTCTTCTCGATACAGTTATTTTTCTCTTTTCTATGAAAAAAACTGGGATAGTTTTAATACTCAAAAAAATCTTTTTTTGTGAAAAAAAAAGAGGTCATTTACTTAATTTTAAATTTTATATAAACCTTTTTTTAAATTTTCCCTTGCTGTCCTTCCTATGATTGTCTGGGCCTTATTATTATTATTATTATTATTTGCTTGAACGGACTTTTTCATGTCTTTTATTTGTCGAGTCTTCTATCAATGATTTCTGCTTTCAACAAAAAAGGTGAAAATCACGTCCTCTGCTAATTTTATTATATTGCTTCTTCTTCTTAAAAATCACCTTTCTGTTTGCAAATGTCGGTTCCCCTTATTGTCGTTGTCTTGTTTTGATTGTTCGATTTTAGTGTCGTTTGTAATTGCCCTTAATTTATGTCATTTTTAATTCTAAACTCGTTCTTCTTTTGATGTCGTTTTGCAAGAATAAGGCCATTTTGCTTGTCAATACCGTTGGTTCAATTTATTGTCGTTGCTCTTGCTATCTTTTTTTTAATGACTGTTTAATTAATGCTATCGATGTTTCAAGTTCTCTTGTCGTTTTTAAGAACACTTTTGTTCTTCTTGTTAATGTTGTCAGTCTTTCTCTGGCTTTATGCAAGCATCCCTTGTGAGTGTTGTTCTTCTTCCAATAATTGTTGTTTTATGCCTTTTTGTGATTGTTTATTATTTTTTTATGCCGCTCTAGTTTCTCCTTTCGATGTCGTTTTTGAAGATATTGTCGTTAAGTCTAAGAATGACACCATCTTAAAAACGACATCAAGTCTAAGATAGTGTCATTATGCTTGACAATTTTATTTGTTTATTAATTGTCGTTATTCTGTTAACGTCGTTCGAGCTTGTTAGTATTGTGGTGGATCTATTTTTCATGTCGTTTTGCTATTTCGCATCGTTAATCGTTTTGCCTGTTAAAAATAGGGAAAAAAAAAAAAAAACGTGGCTGAAATTATCAACAATAAAATAAGGAAAAAAAAGCCAAAAAAAACATAAAGCAAAAAAAATATTATTAATGGAATTGAAGAACCGAAGAGGCACATTGCTACCTTTACATATGTTAGGTTGGATCAGATTATATTAAATTAGATGTTAAGATAAATTGCTTTAATAGTTTTTAACATTTCATAAAAGTTAATATTTGGTTCTTAATCTTTTATTTTTAAATTGTCAGCCCTCAACCTATTATTTTAGTTGCCTAGGGACAATTTACTAGTCAAATAGTTAATTTTGAACTAAAAAATGTGACAAACTAGTTTCCAAACTTATAAAAAATGTGACAAAATAGTTTCCAAAATTAATGATTTAATTGTTAAATTGGTCGCTCAACAACTAAAATGAAAAGTTGTTGATTGATAAATCAAAAATAAAAAGTTAGGATTCAATCACATTTTCGTATAAGATTAGAGATTAATGTGACAATTTACCTTAGATGTTAAAATAGAGAAGATTCATTTGATTTTTTTTCTTTTGTTTTTGTTTTTTGTGTCAAGTAAAAAAAAGAAGAAGAAGAAAGAGCTAGGAGGACATTTTTTTTTAATAGATTATTACCACACCTAATGGGCATTATTTAATATTTAGGAACATAATTAATAAATTTTAATGGCATTAACTTCCTGTTTGACAAAATTGATAGGAATTATTTTTGTATAAAGCTTTCACATATTATAGTAATAATAGAAAAAATTATCACAGTATAAAATTCTCATATAATTTAATAAATAGCTTTCACTATCATTCTAAACACCCTAAAAATAAAACCAATTTGGCCAAAGTAAAGTCCGAAACCAACTCGAATCTAAATTTAAAAAAAAAAAGAATTAAAAAAATCTCAAAATCCCAAAAATAAATTAAAAAAATTCTCTTAACGCCAAACAAAACCCAATAAGACACCTCCTGTAATCTCTCACTTAAAAAGCACTCATTCTCTTCTCTCTCTCTCTCTCTCTCGCTCAAGTCTCAAAGCTGCAACACCCATCGTACAGACAAACTGCCTCCGAATCAGATCGGGAGCTCGTATTTTCCATCTCCAGGTAAGACTTGCTCCAACAATTTCACACATTCTTTCTTCTTTTTTTCCTGCTCTGAATTGGGTATTTCTAGTCCTTGGATTACGATTAATATCAATCTCCACAAGCTGCGTGCTCGCCGGAATTGGTGTTTGGTTCTTAATTGCGTTTCATTTTAATCATTGGGTTTGAATTCGGTTTCTTTTTTCATGCTTATATTTCAGGCGATTTAAATAGGTCTGAAGTGAGTTTTGCGTAATTCGACCGATTTCTAAGCTGTTTGAGCTTTGTTACTCGATTTTGGGGATGCTTGGGTTTATTCGCTATTAGTATTTGATTGGGTTCTTGTTCTTTTGCTTATAAATTTTAGGAGAATTTCCCAATTGCTGTTACTGATTGAGGCTGATGTGTTTTAATCTCTGTATTCCGATTTTGATGTTCAAAGAAGCTTAAATTATTCTGTTTTATTCTTTTAGTTCTTACTTTTGATCAAGTATGTGTTTTAAGGAAGATCTGTCAACCATTCTTCTTAGTCATTATTGCATGAATGAGGGACAAAGTAGGAAATATAGTATCAAATTATCAATAACTAGGCCTTACTTGGTCAAGTTCACAACAAACTTAGCCCCCTAAGGAAAAGTAATAATCAAGCAATAGAGAAAAGATTGTCTTTTATTTATGTTTTGTGATTTATTGTTTGTATATGATGCATCTATAGACCATTAGTCATGTTATAGAAAAATTAAAAGAAAAGGTGCAATGCGATCTTGGAATCTACTCTTGCCCTTTTAGTAGTTATGTGTACTATTTGCCTATTTGTCTTGGTATTACCTTTTTGGAACGCATAAAATTGGGATTGTTTGATTTGCTGCAGCATTCCGTTGACTGACCTTTTCCTTTCAGAGGCACTTCTGCCTGTATAGCATCTATATACGAATTATTTTGGGCGGAAGGTACCGATGGCTGCTTCTGAGGAGAATAGTGCTTTGTTCCCAATTTTTATATTGACAATAATGGCACTGCCTTTAGTGCCTTATACAATATTAAAGCTGTGCCGTGCTGCTTCAAAGAAAACAAAGACTATCCACTGCCAGTGCTCTGAATGCTCTCATTCAGGGAAGTATCGCAAATCCATATTTAAGCGGGTGAGTTTTTGCATTTTAATATAAGATTATGCTCTTCTCTTTGTTGGTTGCGTATTATTTTTAATTGTTTTAATCTAACCGTGGGTTCTCTGATTTCATTTTGTAGATCTCGAACTTCTCAACGTGTAGTAACTTGACGTTAGTTCTTCTCTGGGTTGTAATGATTGTGCTGGTTTATTACATTAAAAATATGAGCCGTGAGGTAAAGATTTTTCAAGCGAACTTCAACTACAATGGAAAAATTAAAATTATGATTATTTTATTATTTTTTCTTTTTTTTTTTGGTTACTTTCCTATGTATATAAAATTTTCATCTTAGTTTATTATGCTTAATGGAACCATATTAGGTTCATTGTTTTACCACATAACTTTTGAGTGCTACGTGTAGCGTTTTGTTTGAGAAAAACTTTTAATTCTTTTTCCATTTGATTTTCAGATTCAAATTTTTGAGCCATTCAATATTCTTGGATTGGAACCTGGAGCTTCAGATTCAGAAATAAAGAAGGCGTATAGAAGACTCTCTATTCAATACCACCCTGATAAAAATCCAGATCCAGGTTGGTAGTGTTTTAGTTTGTTAATGCTTTAATATAAGGCGTTCTATGGGTTCCTAATGGTCTTTTTCTTTGCCTTTATCAGAGGCGCACAAATATTTTGTGGAGTACATATCGAAAGCTTATCAAGCTCTTACTGATCCAATCTCTCGTGAGAACTTTGAAAAATACGGCCATCCAGATGGTAGGCAGGTAATGCATATTTATGTCTCATAATTAATTGAAACTTGTCCTTAATGGTTCTCTGAAGCCGATTGTATGAACACGTAGAATCAATTATGCTCTTGCAAACTAATATGAACTATTCATAACAGGGTTTTCAAATGGGCATAGCCCTTCCTCAATTTCTTCTAGATATAGATGGGGCATCGGGTGGAATACTCTTACTCTGGATTGTTGGTGTTTGCATTCTCTTGCCTTTGGTGATAGCTGTTGTATACCTTTCCCGGTCAGCAAAATATACGGGCAATTATGTGATGCATCAAACACTATCCACTTACTATTACTTCATGAAACCTTCGTTGGCTCCAAGGTATGTAATTTCTTTGAAGACTTGTTTATCATTTAGAATGAAGCTTTGTTATAATTGTTCTCTAAACATTTGAGGTAATCTGATGTTTCAGTAAAGTAGTGGACGTCTTCATAAAGGCTGCGGAATACATGGAAATACCAGTTCGTAGAACTGACAATGAGCCCCTCCAGAAGCTTTTTATGCTAGTACGTAGTGAGTTGAATCTGGACCTTAAGAACATCAAGCAAGAGCAGGCAAAGTTTTGGAAGCAACATCCAGCCCTTGTTAAGGTAATTCATCCTCTGAGATTGGATTGAACAAATGAGGAATATTGCCCTAAGTGATTGTTCTTTTGTGTTTTGCTTATTCAGACTGAATTGTTGATTCAAGCTCAGCTAACTCGTGAGTCGACATCACTGTCTCCGTCTTTGCATGCTGATTTCAGACGTGTACTAGAACTTGCACCTCGCCTTCTTGAAGAGTTAATGAAGGTGATTTTGACAATTCTTATCTTGCATTCTTCTAGTAGGTTTCTAGCATTGTTGCTGCTATGTTGGACAATAGTGTGAACTCTTCAAAGCTTGACTAGGGCACCACAATTGAGGTGGCTATCCTTTATGTCAAGTTTTTGACAATATACTTTGAAAGGAAGTTGTGGAAGTGTGCGGGACCTACTTGGGAAATTTTTCCATATATGTCAGGCTTTAATTCATACTGGCTTGCAATTTACCTGCTTAGTTCGTCGCTAATGTGACAGAGGGAGTTCTGTACAATTTTCGACAACAATCTAAATATATTAGCAAAGATATTTGGCAACTCCATATATCCTTGTCGTCATTTATCTTTTAACCTTTTCTTTTTTACGTGGAAATGCCTCATTGTCAAGTTTCAGGGCATTGTGTTTTTTTGTTTGGCTGCTCTTTTACTTCTTGCTAAGTGGTTTTTCCATTTTCTATCATGACTTGTGTATCTTGTAGTAATCCTTATCTGATTTACCTGTAACTTGTGCAGATGGCAGTCATACCACGCACTGCTCAGGGGCACGGATGGCTGAGGCCTGCAGTTGGGGTGGTTGAGCTTTCTCAGTGTATCATTCAGGTAATGCATTTTAAAGACAGTGCTAAGACCGAAAACTGACGATGTTAATGGTAAAACCGATGGTGTTGGGTTAGTGGTAGAGTTGGTGGATCTTTTTTTCATTTCATTTTATTTCATTTACGCTTCTTTTTACTAACTCTAGGGTTGTGTTTCATACTATTGCTATCATGCAGGCTGTCCCTCTGAGTGCAAGGAAGGCTACCGGAGGATCCAGTGAAGGCGTTGCACCTTTCCTGCAGCTGCCACATTTTAGCGAGTCTGTTGTGAAGAAAATATCTCGCAAGGTAAATTCGATACCACTTTGTTTTTGGAATCATTTTTTGCTGGATTGCACTGCTTGCTGCCTCTGAAGGTTTTAAATAGAAAATTCTACAGTTAAGAACCTTCGTATACCCTGTTTGTTTTACCTTTAGCCTTTCCATAGTCTTGGATCAATTTTATTGGGGTGAACTTTTTTTGATAATCTGGAAACTACTTTGGAAAGGTAAGCTTGTTGTGTCCTGTACAGTCACATTTGTGCTCTTCTTTTGCATATCGTTTGGGCTGCTTTCTTTGTAGGACTCAATTTAGAATCACATTCCATTTTAGACTTGCACAACTTTATAAGACATTAAGATTCTTTTTCTTGGCACTGAAAACAACTCTGCAAAATTCGAACACGTTGAACATGAAATTGTTACCTTTATGATTGGACACAAGTTGTTTTCTGCCTGACACCATCCTACTTATCTTCTTTTGTTCTTTGCTTAAATCTTCTTTTTATTTCTGTATCTGTAGAAGGTGAGAACTTTCCAAGAACTTCAGGACATGACTATGAAAGATCGTGCGGAGCTGCTTAGTCAAATTGCTGGTTTCTCATCTGCTGAAGTACAGGACGTTGAAATGGTTCTGGAAATGATGCCTTCTCTAACCCTTGAAGTGAACTGTGAGACAGAAGGCGAGGAGGGTATACAAGAAGGCGACATCGTCACCCTCCAAGCTTGGATTTCTCTTAAGCGTGCTAACGGCTTGATTGGCGCCCTTCCACATGCCCCTTACTTCCCATTTCACAAGGAGGAAAATTTTTGGTTTTTGCTTGCTGACACCATCTCCAATAACGTGTGGTTTTCCCAGAAGGTTAGTTTCATGGACGAAGCTGCTGCTATTACAGGTGCTTCGAAGGCGATTGAGGAGACAATGGAGGGTTCAGGAGCAAGTGTGAGGGAGACTAGTGCTGCAGTCAAGGAAGCGGTTGAGAAGGTGAAGGGTGGTTGTAGACTGGTCATGGGCAAGTTCCAAGCCCCAGTAGAAGGAAATTACAACTTGACATGTTCCTGTCTTTGTGATTCTTGGATTGGTTGCGATAGAAAGACAGCCTTGAAGGTAAAGATTTTGAAGCGTACCCGGGCCGGCACCCGGGCTGGTCTTGTGGCAGAAGAAGGGCCAATTACAGAGGACGGGATCGAAGAGGAAGAAGAGAATGAAGAGGAGGAATATGATGATTACGAGAGTGAGTACAGTGAAGACGAGGCAGATGAACAACGGGATACAAAAAAGAAAGGCCCTGGTGCCAATGGCACCGCTGATAAACGAGCCTCAAGCTCAGAGAGTTCAGGCTCAGATGAGGAGTGAAAAACAAACTGTCATAGGACACAGTAACCCTCTTTTTGCTTGTTCTTTTATCCTTATTTGGTGAAAAGAACTTGACGACCACCATAGCGATACTTAAATTTGTTCCCCTATTTTTTTCCTCTCTTTTTTTTCCCAATCATAATAGACCTTGAAAAATCAGAATCCATTTTAAACTAATTATTAAGCATAAGAGTCTCTCTCTCTCTCTCTCTCCTCTCTCTCTGTCTCTCGGCACATAATATAGGAATGGGATCAATTTAACATAGCGAGAAATTACATGCCACGTTATGATTTCTCCGTGTCTGTACCGCAAACCCAGGGCTGCTAAAGCAGCTCCTTCTAAAGGGGATTTTTTTTTTAATCTGTTACATCGATCTACATGAGATCGCGAGAACTAGAAACTTGATTCCATTCTTTTCGCTCGCATGTCTAAAGCATGAAAGGAGATTCTTGTTTCCTTGATCATCTTCCACTCCAATGCACCAACGCGTTTTGACGTGAAATGAGTTTAGGATTTGTACACTGCTGTGCAACAGATCTGGTTAGTAACGAATGAATTTTAGGTCCAACATCCCTGTTTTTCATCTGTACTCATTTTGGCTTCCTCGAACGAGTCATTTGACTCCGAGGCTACTTCGTCAGATTCAACATCAGATCCATTTGTACTCGATTCTGATGGCTCATTTGAACCATGTTCCGATTCCTCATCCTTACTTTCTCCTTGGTCAGCAGCATCACCATCGTATTTAGCCAGATCTTTCGCTCGAACCCTGACACGCTTTCCTCGAATATACCGGTATTCCCATTTTGGCGGTGAATATTTCTTCTTCAATTTTTTGTATTTGTCCAACATGCCTAGCTCCTGGAAAACTTTTCCGACCATCGAAACAATTGAAACACTTGGTCGAATACCAAGCTCTTCCATGTCAGCAAATATCTATAAAGAAAAAGGATTTGAGAAGTCAAATTTCCTAGATACATGGAAGCAATTTCATTACTATCCAAAACCTGAACTATCAACTCGCATAAGTCATAAGATAACGATTTCATAGGCCAAAGGTAAATCCAATGTTGTCTTGCAGTTTTATCGTCAACTCGAGAGATTCTATCCTAACCCCGTGAGATTAAATGACTGATGATCTAGCACAACGAAGAAAAAATGCACATGGAATTACAATACCTCAAACATCTTGTCATGCATGCGTCTGTGATAGTAAATAGAGATCATCTTGTCGAAGAAAATTCGCGGTGTGCTTTCCAATTTCTCTGAAAATAATTTTGTATAAAGCACCTCAGCTTCTTCAAGTCTCCCATCCTCTGCTAAAGCATTCAAGAGTCTGAAGTAGGTTCCCATTGTTTGTCCTTGACCTTTGCTTAACATCCACTTTGTCACCTAAAACTCCACATTTGATCGCTTGAATAGATAGAGAACACTTAAAAATGGATAAAATGAGATTTGGGACTGTAATTAACTTACTTACCTGGATTATTCTCTTCCATTCTTTTTGACCCTCCAAGGTTTTTATTGCCTTCTTCACTGCAATTAAAGGGAATTCTAAATCCCAGGCAATAAAAGAATCAAGAGCCCCATAAACTTCCTCTTTGACATTTGACAATCCCTTAATCTAGAAAAATGGCCACAAAAAGAGTATAAATTCAAATAATTCATAGTCTAGACAGAAAAACAGAAGAAAGAAGAAGAAAAATTAAAAAACTGCTTACACTTTGAACAAGCTTTGCTGATTTGGAAACGGTTCCAATCCTTTTGTAGGTTTTCCAGACTCGGGCATATCTTGGCCTTGGGCCTTTTGTAGCACATACCTTCAAAATTTTATCGATATTTCTCAAATTAACAAAGAGAGAGAAAAAGAAAATATACATATACATATATATATATATATATATATATATATTAAGGTTCTGCATTGACCAAGCACCACAATCTTTCTGTTCTTCCCAAATGTGATAGAAATAAGGAAGTTGAGAAATTTTATACCCAATGCTTAAGGTAAAAGAAACATATTACAGGTATTAAAAACTTACCACTACACTGCTTGTGCTTTTACTCCTGGGAATTTGGAGTGATTCAATTCCTCTAATGGCAGGAGGAAAGCATCTCAATGCAAGCATCCTGAAAATTTGTGTGAAATCGACAACAGGTTTTTTAACAAAAATAAATAAATAAATTTACAGTGGGAGAAATTAGAAAATGAATAAAAATGCAATTTCTAGTATGACTGTAGAGAGGAAGACATAACAAAGCTACTTAATCACGAAATTCTGGACCAAAAACAAACGAAAGAAAGAAAAACAACAGGAACTCCAATGAATAAAAGGAACAAAAGGAACTTCCTTCCAAAAAAATAAAAAATAAAAATAAAAATAAAACAAAAGGAACAAGATTAAAAAAACCCACATTTACAATGAACTGAGCTTCTAATATCCTGAGTCTTCAGGAAAAGAAACCTTGTTTGGTAGGCCAAAATCAGAAAATGAATTTCTCAAAACACTAACCCGAAAACCTAGTTTTTTTCCCTTTATGCTCTTTCTTTCTCCTCCCCCGCCAAATCTCGTCGTTCTCTGAGAAGGAGAAGGATTTCTTTTTTTTTTTTTTGGGATTTCTTGGGTTTTCTGGGGAAAAAAAACAAGGATTTTACTCTCTGAAGAAGAAGAAGAAGAAGAAGGAGGCGGAGAAGTTGCAGAGACTGGCTTGAGCTTTGAACAGAGCAATTGATGGTGGCAATGGCTATGTACAACAAGTCACAATACAGGAGTTATTCATCAAGGCGACATGCCGTTTTTATGTATCGTTGCTGTCGTTTTATCATGTAGGCGACGTGTATTTTTTTGGTCTCCAAATTTAACGTCGTTTGTAGCTCCAAGGCCCCCCCATTTTATGCCTCACGAAATGACGTAGCCTATTAGAAACTTTGAAAGCAGTGACTGAGCATTGTATTTGTGAAAACCTGCTTGGTTCTAATAGTTTTTAGCGATGTAACAATTAAAAAATATGAACCCAGGCCGACTTGTTTTTTTAAATATCTCTTAATTTGATGGCATAGATTATCAATCCACGTACATGATGGGATAATATATCCAAAGATGGACTCGTACATTTTAGGCAGTTTTTCTGCTAGAACAAAAAAAGTGACTTGCCCTCCGATATGTGATTTTCGTTTATTAAATTCTCATTAAAAAGGTCTCTAGCACTCCTATTTTATTGAGCATTCTTATTGAAACATGTAAAAGATGTTTAACGGTTATAGTTTGGACCACTTCTTTTAGTTATAAACAATGTAAAGCTTTCATATGTTATAGTAATAATAAAAAAAATCGTTACAATGTAAAGCTTTTATATGCTACAGTAAAAACAGTTATAACCGCTCTGTTAAACACCTTAATAACGTTAAAATCTTATTATTTATAAAACTATACCTTAAAAACTATCCTATATATTTAGTGTTTTGTGGGCAGTAAAATTATTGCACAGGAATGAAATTTTCTTTTATAATATATTATTAAAACTAAAGTCTAATTTTGGAAAACTCCATATGAAAAAGGGGAAAAAAGGTGGGATTGGTGATTGGGCCAGCTTGTAGGAAATGGATTGTAAGGTAATCACAAATAATCCAAAAACCACACGCAGCCTCATCCTCTACTTTCTTCCTTCCAAACCAGCGAGTATATTCCTTTCAGAGAAAGACGCATAAAAGAAGAAGAAGAAAAAGTATATTCTCTTTAACTCCTCACACCTAAACGGCGATTATGATCGACTCCGCCATGACCTTCCGCTTCTCCGCCGCCACAACCAACCTCTGTAAGTAACCACCATTGAAATTAAGCTTCAAAGACATAAGCTTTTGAATGCTTTGTCGCTCTTTTGTCCATTTTCTTGAGCTTGAATTGTTATATCTGAAGCTCTTTCTCTTTCTCTTTCTTTCTGGTTTTCTTGGTGGTTGTAGATTATCGTTCGGAAGACGTGTCTGGAGTTGTCCATGGCAGCTGTTGCTGGCTTTCGTGCGCCTGCGGATTCAACGTGCCATGGTACTGAAACTTGTTGGGTTTGGTTTCGTAGGAGTTTGTTAAATTTCTTTTTAATTCTTGAAAAAAGATTTGAAGTTTTCCTTAGCATCTGAAACGAGAAATAAAACAATTATTTATGGTTTGAATAAACTTTCAAGTTCAACTTAGAAGAATAAACAATGTGTATGCGAAAGATGCTT
>CAMOHE010048649.1:0-16097 GCA_946598075.1 Artocarpus hirsutus | reverse complement strand
TAGTCCTACTGAGCCTTTCGCTCACATTTTATCTGTTTTAAAATCTTAACCCTAGGTGGATATCAGCATAGGTTTGGAGAAGAGTCCGCCGACCGGACTTACGATCAGTAGAGGCGTTTGGTAGGTTAATTTACTATTCAAGGCATGTAAGACTATAACTTTTCTTTTACTCTGGACTGTGGTTGTATCATAATATTGTCAGTACTATATGTGTGTGCACAATATGTGGGCTAGTGGGACTCATACGCGTTCCACCCCATATTTAATTATTTTAATATTATTTCTATCTGTTTAATTATTATGGCAATTCATTTATTTCTTTAACTTTTCTATTCAAACGATTTTTTTTTTTAAATTATCACATTTTATTTATAAATTTCATTTTAAAACCCTGATTTTTAACTAAATCTTTACTTAATTAACTTAATTGAACCACCACGTCACCTCCCGTACTCCGGGGCGTGACAATAATTTTAATTAATAATACAAAGTTTTGAGAATTTTTTACCAACCTTTTCAAGACTATCAGGGTGTCCTAGCTTTCCTCTTTAGCACCACGATCTTTCAAGTTAGGCCTCCACACCAATGGAAAGACGAGTGGGTGTTGTTGATGCTTACCGAGGTCCGGCATCAAATCAACACCGTGTGCAGCAGCGCACAGTACTCAACTCTTTCCTATTGGTCTCTACCTAATCGGGTAGACCTACAACAGGAGGAGGGATGCTTTGGAGGTAAGAAAAGGTCAAGTTGGTTGGCAAACAAGGGCTCTCCAATGCTCAAAGGCAGGAGTTGCTCGACAGAGGATGGGAGCTCATTGGTGGGAAGGAGCATGCATGCCAGAATGTAATAAATGCATCCTATTTATAGGCTACTACTTGGACCAGATGGTAGGTGGGTTCTGCCCACAACCTAAGTGTCACATCAAGGTGTGTATGGTGGTAGAAGACAAGTGTCATGTTCCTCTGCCGATGGATTGCTTCTCATCTGACGATGAGTTGTTTGCCACCTGTTGACCGGTGATGACTAGTGGAAGCCCACTTTCAAGTAAGGGGAGTCCCACCTGAGCTGGTACTTCATCTGAGGCAGCGACCTATTAAGGTGCAGACTGGGGGACCCTGAGAAGCACCTCGAACAAAAGACCTAGGCTCATCGGGGGCAGTTGTAAGCTACTCGAGGCTTTACCGAGCTGTTTAGTCGACCACTCGGAGTTAGCTCCTCGGCGGTGGCGCCAAGCTCACTCTCAACAGTAGCCTCCCAGTTCACCTAGTCAGTGTCTGGCTAAGTGGACTATGCCAAATAGGTGAGGTCGGCTCTAGATGGAAGATCAGGAGGCATCCCAAGGCTGGGTAAGAGGAAGGGTCATGCGATGAGGCTATTAGGGACACGTGTTGCATTGCGAGAAGGTGCCCTATTGACAGGCGTAATCATCGTGCCTCTTTGTTTTTTACACCCGGGTTTCCCGCCTAAAGTGACTATAAATAGGGCCTCTTCCCTCCATCATTTTCACATGCAATCAAAGCCATATTTCGTCACTCTTTAGTTTTATCTACCGACCTACAGTCAATAACCCGAGAACTTTTTGTTCCCAAGCTTTCACAGCCCAAACAGGTAATTTCCCAAGGAGCACAAAAAAGATGAGTGACCTGTCAGATTCACAGAACATTAACATTTCCTGGTCAGAAAGCAGTTCTAAGACTGGGTCGTCGTCATCTATGGAAGTCGACCTGGAAAGACTATCCCCAAAGCATGTGGGGCTGGCTGGCTAGCCAAAATCTTGAGAGGCGATGCCTAGACCGTCCCCGAGCAAGAGTTCCTCAATCTGCTATATGGGGAGAGCCCGGTGAGACCGTGTAGGGGCGAGGATCCTTACATCAAGGTAGCCACCACTGGCACGTCCCAAGTTATTGCCCAGGAACAGGTCGAGCTGGAGGCCGCAGCTGATGTTCCAAGCGCCTTCGATCGAGATTCCAGGGCCCTTGTCCCAGTCGTGGATAGGGTAACCGTCGACATCTCTAATGGGGAGCAGATAGCCGAGGAGGCAGGGCAGGTCGAGAGCACTGTGGACAAAGATCAGAGGGTCAGAGTCACTCCAGTCCAAGGAGTGACTGCTTATCGAATCACCCGGCTAGGGCAGACATCAACAACAGCCTACACTAGTACCATGACGGAATCTCGACTTGAGGACTTGAATGTTGAGTTCAACATCCCAAACGACATCATCCTTATCTCGTCGGAGGAGAATGACTCCCCTTTAACTCCATCCGAGGAGTACATAACATTATACGTGAAGTTTTTTCCAGCTGGGCTGTGCTTGCCGCTCCACCCTTTTCTATGTCGAGCACTCAACGTGTGCTCGGCAAAGCTTAACCCAAATAGTTACAGATCACTGATTGAGATGTACATGTTATGGAGGTACTACCAAGCTATAGAGATGCCATGAGAGGCATTTAAACAAGTTTATAAAATGAAGAAGCTTTCCTAGCAATCTGGTTGGTACTATGTCATCGGCTTTAGGAAGGACTTTATCTTGGGCAACCCCAACTTAGACAAACTCTAGAAGTACGAGTGGTTCTACGTCGGGGGAAATTACTTAGCCAAAGCCGATGAGGCCATCCTTGATGACCAACCTGTACCAACGAGCTTTGAGCAGGGCCACGTATGGAGTGAAAGACTGTGGGCACCGAGCCACGTAATCAAGGCGGTCAAAGACCTATTTGAAAAGCTAGAGGTGATGAGGCAACAGTCGTTTCTGCTTGAAAAAGAGATCCTATCCCTTTACGGTTGGCTAACCTAGTAGAATCAATCCCCCTTCAAACACTTAACCTGCCCAGTAAGTCGGGTAGGTGACAGTCGTGAGGCCGAGCGTAGTGGATGTCCCAAGGCCAAGCACTTCCAAATCTAGGTGGCCGATGAGGGTGCTATCATCATCCAGCTCTGAGGACTCGTAGAGTGGATCCTTTGATGTGAGGCCACCCGTGGTAGACAAGGACCTCGAGGACATGATTCAGCTTTTGTACCCTCCTCGTCAGCTCTAGATCAGAGGTTAGCCCTGAGTTTTTTTTTTTGTCCTAGCTCATCTTGACTTGGGATTGTCCTTTTGGTTTTGCAAAAATGTCTTCCCGGCTAACTAGCGCAAAGGAGAGGTATGCCTTAATGGAGTGCCTTGGGAAATAGAAAGGGAAGACCGTGGTGATCGAGAGGAAACGTAAGAGAATTCCAAGACCTGAGCTTCCATCCCGATCTGAGCTGCCCTCCACATCAGTCTAAGTGCCCCCGCCCCGCTGACGAGGACTAGGGCTTCATCGAGCGAGACACCTCCCACCACCGTTACTACAACTGTGGTGCCTTCTTCAAGAGACCCGGCAAGGAGGCGCCCAATTACTACCGACATGTCTTTGACCACCTTGGAGAGGTGGTTCCCCAGGAGGATTTCTTGTGGAACCTCCAAGAGGAGAATTTCGAGGGCCTTTCTAATGCTGCCTTCCGCTCCGCCGCTACTTCCTTTGTCTTATTTTTTGCATTCTAAATTCTATGTTTCCTTAAACCTATGCCTTCTTGGACATGGCCTATATGGCCGGGCTAAAGGAATTCAACCTGGAGAAGGAGAGGCACAAGAAGACCTTCTTGGACAAGAGGGAGGTCGAGAAAAAGCTCGGTGAGAAAATCACTAAGGTTAATCAAATCAAAGAGTCTCTTTCTTAGGCTGAGGAGGAGTCGAAAAAGGCAAAGGAAGAAGCCAACCAGGCCAAGGCAGCGGTTGAGGAGGCAAGGAGAACAGCCGAATAGGCTAAGGACAAGGCCACTCTACTTAAGGCCAGCTGGAGGCCTCATAGGCAAAAAATAGGCATTTCTGGGAAAAGCTCCCTAGCCAACTTACACAAGTCGTGGAGGAGTTCAAGGCATCCCTGAAGTACACCGACTATTATTACTTCGGCATGACGGACCTTAGAGACTATCTAATCTGAAAGCATCCCAAGGCTGAGGGCTTCGACTTGCCACTTATAGTCAAGCCACAACACAACACATCACAGCAGCCAAGGGATGAGGAGGTCGTTGAGGTGGACGATGAGGACGACAGGGACGAGCAAGGCACCGGCGGTGATGAAGACAATGTTGGGGATGGGGCCTAGGCTTAGTTTTGTTTTAGTTTTATTTTTTTTATCTAGGCTTGGGAGGTGCCCAATCAACTATACCTCCCCACCATTACTTTTTAATGAAAATTTTCAAGTTCATCGCTTCTCAGATTCTCATTTACTTTGTTTTTGATATTTTCCAAGTGCAATCATTCTCGGGTAGATATTTGCATACCTAAGGGTGAGGAGTTTGTCAGGAACATAGTTTAGCCTTTGTTTCACTAAGTTAACATAGGCCTCAGTCTCGGGTTGACTAGGAAATTCAAACCAAGTTGGATGCTCCTCGGGAAGGGCATTCCTAGACTTTAGTTTTCCAAGCTCCCCTTTTTCAATCCTATTGTTGCCAAGTTTAATGTCTTTACCGAGTTGATCTAGGCAGGGTGCCCTTATTTCTCGGTCGGGCAGAGCATAACAGTGTGTGGTACACTGTACCCTATGTAACTTCCTAGACTTGTTTAAGTTTATGAAAACTTTTACAAGTCTAATGTTCGTCGGGAAACTATTATGCTAGGGCAACTTTATTCGGGTGGTCTGCATAGCGACAGACTAATGATTGGTGAAATGTCGATCAGTCCCCTAGTCTGGTTAATTAGGATGACTCTCCCTCTTCAAGAGTTGTAGTCTGGTCCTTCGGGCTGGAGTTGCGATATCCCCCTTCGGGATTTGTCTATTCCTTAAACACTTATTGCTCAATGGAATAGTGTACGAATTCACATTTTATTGATACTTTATATTTACATTCTAGTCCTATTCAATAGGCCTAGTTACAAAAAGAATATGGACAGAGGTCAAAAAAGATTTCTAATATTAATTAACAAAAGAATCTCTTGAGGAGCTTGGCATTCCAAGGATGACCGAGCAAGTTGCCCTCTATATTGGATAGTCTATAGGCGCTTGGATGGATAATTTTGACAACCCTATAGGCTTGTCCCATTTTGGACCAAAGGACCCCACCCCAGGCTACAGAATCGTGACCTTTTTGAGTACCAAATCTCTGACTTTGAAGCTTGTCGGTTGTACCTGTTTGTTGTAATACCGAACCACCACTTGATTCTGAGTTGCATTTCAGATTGCTACCTGGTTCCTCTTTTCCTCGAGTATGTCAAGCTCGGACATCATGACCTTGACATCTTGACTTTTGTCATAATGTCAACCCTAAAGCTAGCCAATCCCACCTCTGCCAAGATGGCTGCCAGTGCTCCATACATGAGTAAGAATTGCGTCTCCTCGGTAGCTGTCTAGGCAATTGTTCGGTAAGCCCAGAGCACTTTTGGGAGCTTATCGATCCATGCTCCTTTGAGACACTCAAGCTTTTTCTTCAAGTTGTCCTTAATTGTTTTGTTGATAGCTTCTACCTACCTATTGCTCTAAGGGCAGCTCGAAGAGGAGAAGACTTTCCTGATGCCAAGCTACTCGCATAGGCGGAGACTTGAGGACTTGAACTATTTAGCGTTGTTAGTGACGATGGTATGCGAGATTTTGAACCAACAAATGATGTTTTTCCACCCAAAGTTGGTACACTTTGCCTCGGTCATATTGGTGCATGGCTCTACCTCGGCCCATTGGGTGAGGTAATCAATAGCTACAACGTAGTACTTAAATTAGGATCGGGCTTGAGGAAGGGGCCTAATCAGATCAATGGCCCATTTGGCAAATGGCCCTACCGGCGTTGCTGAGTTAAGTGGCTCGGTGTGGTGTCCATGCACCCTTGCAAATTGCTAGCATTTGAGGCATTTTCATGCGTAGGTTTTGCAATCTTGCTCCATGGTCGGCCAGTAATAGCCTTGCCAGAGACATTTTTGGGCCAAGGATTACCCCCGATAATGGTTACCGCATAGGCCTTCGTGGATCTCCTTTGTTAGATATTCGGCCTCTTTGGGTCCAACGCACTTTAGACATGGCATGGTGTAGCCTCGTCGATATAAATTTCCATCGATCATCAAATACTAGGCTGAGCTATCGCGAATCTGATGTGCCTCTTTTCAGTCGTCGGGAAATTTAGCTGTGGTCAGGTATCAAATGATCGGATCCATCTGTGTGGCCTTAGGCTCTTCTGTCACACTCGCTACTCCATTGTTTATGCTCGGCTCAGCTAACCTTTCAATGGGGACTGAAGCTAGGTCACAGTCATTAAGACCTAATGCGAGCCGAGCAAGTGCGTCTGCCTTTGAGTTTTTTGATCTGGGGATCTGCTTGAACAAGTAAGATTTAAACTGCCAGAGCAGCGTCTTGACCTGTTGTAAGTATGCTGCCATTGACTCTGTTTGGGCTTGAAATACTCCACTGACTTGCTGAACAACGAGCATTGAGTCACTATGGATGATTATACGATCTACCCTGAGATCTTTGGTGATCTGAACTCCGGCCAGAAGTGCTTCATACTCTGCCTTGTTGTTCAAGGCCTTGAAGTTAAATCGGAGTATGTAGATCACCTTGTACCCATCCAAGCCTATTGATACCAACATAGTGCCTGAACCTTCCACATAGAAAGATCCATTAATAGAAAGCTTCTATTATGGTTCTAACGTGGCATCACTGGTACTACAGTCGAGGGCGTCTTATGCTTCCACAGGCTTCTTCTCAGCCAACGGCGTGCCTTGCTCGGCATCGGTGAACTCAACGATAAAATCTACGAGGGCCTGAGCTTTGATGGCTGTCCTTGATACAAGTGGACATCATATTGGCCAAGCTCGACTGACTATTTGGCCATCCTTCTTGATATTTTCAGGCTTTGAAGAACTTGGCAGAGAGGGAACTTGGTTAGGACCCTTATAGTGTGGCCTTGAAAGTAGGGCCGCAGCTTCCGAGCAAAGGTAACCATCGTGAATGCAAACTTTTCAAGCAGGGGGTACTACCCTAGAATGCATGGCTCATATAGTAGACAGGCCTCTAAACTCTATGTTCTTCTCAGACTAGGATCAAGCTTACGGCCTTCTTAGATACGGCTAGATAGGCAGACAATATTTCTCATGGCCAAGGTTTGGACAGGAGTGGGGGTGTGACTAAATACCTTTTCAAGTTCTGGAAGGCTTCTTCACACTCCCTACTCCACTTAAACCTCCCCTTGAGTGCCTTAAAAAAGGGATGGCACTTGTCGGTAGCCCAGGAGACAAATCTAGAGAGAGCCGCAATCATGCCAATTAGTTTTTACACCTTCTTTACAGTCCAAGGTGAGTGCATGTCTATAATTGCTTGGGCCTTAGCTAGGTTGACCTTTATGCCTCGTTGGTTGATTAAAAATCTAAGAAACTTTCCTGAGCTAACCCTAAATGTGCACTTCGCTAGGTTGAGTTTCATCCTACACCTGGAGAATGTCGAAGCATGCTCGGAGATCAGCCATGTGGTCCTCTAGTTGGACAGATTTTACTAGCATTGTCATCCACGTAGACTTCTATTGTTTTGCTAATCATCCAGGCAAACATCTTATTGACTAGGCATTGGTAGGTTGCTCCAGCATTCTCCAGCTCAAAGGGCATCACCGCATAGCATTAGAGCCCTTGGTTGATAACGAAAGCCATCTTTACTTGATCCTTCTTGACCTCTCGAATAAATCCTATTTTTAGGAGCTTCTGGACCTCTTCATTGATAGCAGTGTATCTTTCTAGATTGAAGGCCCTTCTCTTCTGCATCAACGGTTTATAATTGGGTCGGACATTAAGCTAGTGACAGATTACACTTGGATCGATGCTGGACATGTCTTCATGAGACCACATGAACACATCCCGATCTCAGTAAGGAGTCCCTCGAGGTCAGCTTGGATCTCAAGTCGTAGCTGGGATCCGAGTTGGATAGTATGCAGGATCAAGGTTGAACAGCACCAAGTCCTCGACCGGGTAGCCCTCACCTCTTCCTCAAGAATTTAGGGGTTAAGATCAGAAAGCATCTTGGGCACCGGGTCGGCAGGAATCTTTATCTTGTTGACTGCATGAATGGTTGAGACGTTTAACTACTAAGCTGACGTCGCTCAAACAACATTGGCATAACAAGCTCGGAAGTCCTTTTGGGACGAATGGATTATCCCAACTCCACTCTCTGCTGGGAATTTCATCGCCAAGTGATAAGTTGAGACTATGGCCTTTAGTGTATTTAATGTTGGGTAGCCAATAATGATATTATACTAAGAGGGTTTGTCGACGACCAGGAAGTTGACGACATGAGTAACCCTAGCAGCACCCTCTTCGAAGGTCATTGGGAGGCCGACCTTCCCTACTACTCGGACACATTCACCCGTGAAGCCATAAAGTAGGGTCTGGACTGGGACTAAGGTAGCATTGTTGATCTTCATTTTATCAAAGGCTTGTTTGAAAAGGATATCAACTGAGCTACCATTGTCAATCAACGCTCACTACACTACGTTGTTGGCAATGTACAGCTCGCACATGAGAGTGTCATTGTGCGGGTGAATTAATTTTTCTGCTTCCTCCTCAGTAAATGTGATCGATGTGTCTTACTGGCGGCAAATCTTGTTAACATGCTTAGACATGTTGATGAACTTGCCTCGTTCGATCAACCAAGCTTCTTGGACGCATGCCTATGGCCCACTGGACGTGTCCCTAGTGAAAGGCCCTTCAAAAATAATGTGGATGATGTTGGGGGGTTTCGAGGTTCCCACAATCATTGCGTGACTGGTTTGGCACGTCTCAGCCCTACGGATTATTCTTGCCAGCTGTACAGCTCAGAGTTAAGACTCGCTCAATAAATTCCCTCAAGTGTCCCTCTCAGACCAGTCTTTCAATCTGGTCCTTCAGCTGGATACATTCGTGGGTATTGTGTCTCATGTCCTTGTAGAACTCATAATATCTGGTTTGATCCTGCTTTACCTTGCTGCCCTTGAGCTTGGGCGGTGGTACCAGCAGGTTTCTTTCGCTCACCTGGGCAAGTACTTAATCGATGCTTGCCACTAGGGGCATGTAGCTTTGAAACTTTTCGACCGGCATCTTCAGCTTCTCGAGTTTCTTTTCCTTTTTTTGTTTCTTACTCTACTCGGCATTGGACTACTTTGGCGCCTTCTTTGGCTTCTTCTCGTTCTTTATCCCACTAGGGCTGGCCTCTTCTCTATGGTTCTTCCTATATTTTGCCTCATCAGCGTACCTTTAGGCATAGCTGAGCATTTGTGAAAATGTGCTAGGCTGCTCGAAGGCCAATGACCAAGTGAGCTTTTCATCTTAGAGACCCCCTAAAAAATGTGCTTAAGGGTCTCGTCTTCGTCGTGCTTGACCTCAAGAGCTACTCGGGTAAACCAGTTTATATAGTCTCGGACATTGCCGTCTCTTTGTTTTATGGCATACAGATAAGTGATCTCATTTCTCCTTGTCTTTGTTGTGGAGAAGGCTACCGAGAAGGCATCCGTGAGTTGCCAAAAAGAAGTTATGGAGGTTGGCTCAAGTCATCGAAACCACTGCCAAGCTGGTCCGGTAAGGGTCAGTTAAAAAGCCTTGCACATTACTACGTCGCTAACATTCTGGAGGAGCATGTGTCCTTGGTATAACTCAACATGCTCATCTACATCTGCGATCTTGTCATAGGCCTTGATTTGTAGAACCTTGAATTTGGGTGGCATAGGGGCTCGCATTATAGCATCTGGGAATGGTGGATCTAGGGCACCCACATCATCTAAACTAAAGCGATTGTTACGAATATCATCGATTTGGTGTTGTAACTCCTAAAATTGGCGACTATTCGTATCCTCGGGCAATTCAACCCTATAGGGTGCTCCACCCTCCATGCGGTCACCTGCCCCAGGTTGTCCACCTTGGTGCACTTCTCCCTGACGTCCAAGCTGGTCAAACACGGATGCTTAGGAACCTTGTGGTAATGGAACATGTGCTCCCTGAGGGCCAAGTTGACCTTCTTGGATGAGTCTATTGTTGGCTAAAACGCCATGCGTGAAGCCTCTAAAGTGCTCAAAATCAACTTTGCTAGGGTTGGCGGCATCCCGTCCTGCTCGACCTCTAGCCTGGTTAGCCGGGGTTGGAGGTAGGAGGCTAGGTGTAGTCTGACATTGAGCCTACTGTGTGAGCTACTGTGTGAGAATCCAAACTGCATTTGTAAGTTCACAAATTGGGTCTTGGGTGACCGGGTCGTTTACTTATTCAACCTTGGTCGTGCTCCCTTGCCCCCTAGATCGGGACCTTGTAGCTCGAGGGCGACCCCTAGGTCTAACTAGCTTTTGATGCCAGTTTCGAGCATCTCTAGACCCCTTCTGTAGGGCAGCGTCGTCTCAAGCATTTCCTTGAGTTACCATCTCAGTCCTCAGACTCGCTATGGCTAGTGTTTTTAAGTGAAGGCATAGGCGCCCTCCTTCTAGTGCCAAAATGTTGATGCTTACCAAGGTCCGGCATTGAATCAACACCACGTGTGGTGGTGCACGGTACTCAGCTCTTTCCTGTTCATCTCTACCTGATCAGGTAGACCAGTAACAAGAGGAGGGACGCTTCAGAGGCAAGATCAAGTTGGTTGGCAAACAAGGGCTCTTCGATGCTCAAAGGCAAAGTTGCTTGGCAGAGGATGGAAGCTTGTTGGTGGGAAGGAGCATGGATGGCAAAATGCAATAAATGCATCCTATTTATAGGCTACCACTTGGACTGGGTGTTAGGTGGGTTTTGCCCATGACTCGAGTGTCACATCAAGACGTGTCAGGTAGTAGAAGACAAGTGTCATGTTCCTCCACCAGTGGATTGGTTCTCATCCAACGGTGGGTTGTTTGCCACCTGTTGGCTAGTGATGGCAAGTAGAAGCCCACTTTCAAGTAAGGGGAGTTCGACCCAAGTTGGTACTTCATCCGAGGTGGCGACTTGTTAAGGTGCAGACTGGGGGACCCTGAGAAGCACCTTGGACGAAAGACCTAGGCTCATCGAGAATGGTTGTAAGCTCCTCGAGGTTTTGCCGAGCTGTTTGGCCGACCACTCGGAGTTAGCTCCTCGGCGGTGGCACTGAACTCACCCTCAACAAGCGTCAAACTTCAAGAATGAATTAACCTCACACTTTTCTAGACCTGCTATATACTCAACACATAAGATAACATACCTTTTTTCAAATAAAGAACTTTTAGTTTTTCTCTTTGAGTATTCTGAAAAAGATTACATGACAAGATAGATTGATTGATGAGATAATTGTTATCTCTATCTTCTTATATCTGAGTAGTTAGTTATTTTAATTTTTTTTTTAAATTAAATGGGATATCACATACCCACATTAGGAGAAAAAATCTCCTTAACGTGACTGGGTGAATAAGTGGAGAAATCCACTAAAAAATCTATCCACCACAACTCCCATGTATGCTTAATATATATCACATATATATTAATTCAGAAAACAAAAATTGAAACACGTTTATCCATTTAAAAACAACAAAATTTATGTATGTGAATATATATACAAATCTAATATATTTCTTATTATTTAAAACCAAATCTTCTCTAATTCTTTTTATAACTGAGTAGTTAGTTATTTTTAATTTTTTTATAATTTGAATTGGATATCACATAACCACATCAAGAGAAAAAATCTCCTTTATGTGTGTGGGTGAATAAGTGGAAAAATCCACTAAAAAATCTATCCACCACAACTCCCACGTATGCTTAATATATATCACATATATATTAATTCAAAAAACAAAAATTGAAACACGTTTATCCATTTGAAAACAACAAAATCTACGTATGTGAATATATATACAAATCTAATATATTTCTTTTTATTATTTAAAACCAAATCTTCTCTAATTCTTTAAGTGTATATAAATATAAGGTGAACTTCACGTTAACGTGAAGTTTAAGTTTAGATACCTTTTATATATAACGTGAAAACCACGTTAACATGTACATCCCTTTTTTAAAAATAAAACAACGTAAACAAGATTTACGTTTATATATATTAATAGATAATAAAATCTTATATATATATATATTTGAATTCAAAAATATATCACATTTATTTAAGAATAGATTTTAAATTAATTAATAATTTAATTTACGTGTGTCACGCACAAAATTAAAATTATATTTAAATAATCTTATTATTCAAATATTAGAAATTAATTAATTTAAACAAATATTTAACTAGTCTCATTAGTTAAATATAATTAATTAATTAACTAATGTTCAGTTAAATGTGACCACATTTATCATATTATATTATATGTCATAAAAAACGAAAACATTTTTTTGTGTCACATTAATATCTCAAGTGTAAAATAATTAATTTAGAATTCAATAATTCTAATATGTATAATTCTTTCCATGCATTAAATCCAATATAGTGTTATAGAGCGGCATTGGGAACCGATGGACTTATAACCTAAACAATAATAAATTTGACAATTAATCAAACTCTTTAATTAATGTGCCAAATTTATTAATTTCAATGTTACTCAATTAAAAACTTAAAACTTTACTCTTGAGTTTATAATGAAAATTACTTAAAGAAAATTAATGAGTAGTCTATTGATATAATAATTACATATAAGTCAGTCCTCCGTAAATAGTTCATAATAAGAGCTAGGTTCAATTTCTATTTACCTCTCTTATTATATCTTTATTTTTGAGTTCCAATAATTCTCTAATGAACAGTTAATTCATAATCTTATTATGAACGACACTCTACTGTTCAAAATTTAAATCGTCACTCAAGAGAACTATTTTTCTAACTTCTATAGGAAAGGAATGGATTCTATATTTGTATAATATTATTCCCAGCCATTTATTCTGTTATATTTCTAAGATGCTAAGTTACGATCTGTATTTTGTCAAATCTTACCATACAAGTAAAAAAAAATAATGTCATAAATAAGAGTCTAATAAATACTCAGGATTAAGGCTGTCAAATATATGATCATCAAAGTGATAAATTGGAATACTCTATTTCCAACAAATGATTATTAGAAATTCATAATTTATCTGGTCTGGTCCTATATAATCTCATTATATAAAATACCTCCAATCTAATGTCTCTACATTAATAGCCCGAATTAGGCTATTTCCTTCTAAATGAGATTAGACCGTACTTGTGATATTTAATTAAAGATCCCAAACTATTTAGATTATTATTTATAAATTTTATCCCTAAGCATATAACACTTATGCTAAATTTATAGTCACATAAATAATTATGAAATTGTTTTCATGTTTATAAAAGTATTCATAATAAATATAAGCAACCATATTAATCATAAATGTTACTTTATTTATGTATTAATAATATGTATAATGTCACAGTGTATAGAGCACCAAACCCAACACAAACACACTAGAAGGTAGTATAGGCTGATCTGTTCTTATCTTTTTAATTATTCATCATTCTTTGACCAGATACATAAATATTATGGGTAGGAATGAAAGTAGTGTGTTACCAAAACTATTTGCGCTCATATTCAAATTTAAGTAGCACCAAAGAATTAAAGAATCACTACTTATTTTCGTCTAACCAATTCTTCCTGGAGAATTGGTTTTTAGTATTCATCTAGAAAGTTCAATCATACGACAACTAGCTAGATCTTGACAAATTCACTCACTGTGAAATGTTTGTACGTTTCACTCATTTTTCCATTATGTGTAGTTCTAGAGTACATAATTGAGTGAAATAAAATTAATCATGTCCTATGAGCCAATACATATACAATCAAGTATCTGTTACGTTCTGCTTTAAAAAGATTCACTATCATACGAAACACGTAATAGATATTCTCTTTCAATCACATAGTGATGAGAGAGACATCATTTAATTGCTTCAACAAAAGTATGAATATATATCAATCACATACTTACCTTAGTGTTATACTCTCACTCATTAGGCACACTCCCACTAGATTTGACCACTTCTATAATATTGTCAATTTATTTTAAGAAAAATATTTCAAGTTCCAATAAAAATTTCAACAAAAATATTTTTACTAAATCATTATCAAGAAATATATTTTTGATTCATCAAATTCCTTCTTTTGCCAAAATAAGTACTCATATTCATCCACTTTGATACCATAATACTTTAAATAAATAGATAATAATTAAATCTTTCATACAAATAATGCTTTATAAATGTAACACCTCGAAGTTAATTAAATGGTATTAGAATGTTAAATGGTGGATTAGTGTGCCCTAATGAGCATTTTAAATTTAATTTGAATGTTTTGTGAAAATTTAGTAACCTTGCATTATTTTACTCTTTTAATGATTTTTTATTATTCTAAATTGTTTTTAATTGTTAATTTAATTTTCAATGAAATAATTTGAATTGGAAACCCTGTGTAGTTGCACACAGTTTTATGCAACCAATTTTCTCCCTCTTTTTCTATTTATTTAACTTTTTCTCTCTCTCCTCTCATTTCTCTCACTCACCCGTGCTCTCTCTCTCTCTCTCCTCTCTTCCCCTCTCTCAGATTCTCTCACTCTCTGTCATTCTCTCTCCAAATTTTTGAATCAAATTTCGATTCCAAGCTTCGGGATTGTGGATTGAAGGCTTGGGAATGTGATTGAGCAACCACAAACTCGATTCAAGCTTCGATTCAAGGTTAGTTTTCAAAAATTTTAAAACTTTTTCTATTTTTCAATTTTTCTTGCATTTTGAGATCTAAGCAATTTTGAGCTTAGAAAAGCTTTAATCTAGCTTAGAGTAACTTAGATTAACTAGGATTGAAACTTTATTTCATCAAAAACGAATTGAAATCAAGATTTTTCATTTTTCCTCTATTTTCTCTATTTTTAGATTTTTGTGAAAATCTTGTTTAAAACTTGTTTTAATTCATTAAAAAGTGTTCTACTATGATTTTCTATTATTTACGATGATTATCCATGCCTAAGAATTGAGAAAACAGGTTGAAATTGAGAATTTGGATTCGGGATGCCGAGAACCCGTGCGTGGAAAATTATGGAATTTTTCCAGATCGGCAGGCCGAACTTCATGTTCGGTAGGCCAGATTCAAGGGATCGACAGGCCAGATTCATCCGACTGGCAGGCCGAACTTGGAGATGTTCGGCCGACCGAACCTGCTCTTCCGGCAGGCCGAACTGTGCACTTCGGCAGGCCGAACCAGGACGACCGGCAGGCCGACCGGGCATGGTGTAATTTTGTGATTTTTCACCCGTTTTCACTGTTTTGAACCCCGATTGAAATTTCAACTTTATAAAATGATTTTATAAACCTAAATGGCACACTAGGATACCATGAAATGATTTAGTACCATAGGATACCTCGGGTTAGATACTAATGGGCTAAGTTACTATGCATTTAGGATTCGTGCGTGGATCTGCGGAGCTAACGTATAGCGGACCAAGATTACGGTGTGGGACACCGACATAGATATTGAGGTAGGACTTCTACCCTTTTCTTTGGTAGCCATATTCCAAAATAATTTAAGCCAAAAATGGATTCTTATCAAATGTTTTCGATCACTGATTGAAAAATGATTTTGTTTGAATATCTTTACAAACGGCTGATTGAGAAATGCTCATAATGAACCTCATAATAAATGTTAATGATTATACTTGGTAAATAGAGGTTTTAATTATAAAAAGATATATGGGCATGATGTCATATCAGAGATCGGGTCGTGTAGTAAACGACCTTGGGGGCAGGTCCCGAAACCCAGCTGGGCCACTTCGGTGGTGAATAATTTGTTTGCCCGAGAGAATAAAAAAGGTACTCTTGACAAACTGTTTTTAATGGGATTTTAGTAAATGAAAATATTTATTTGATTTATTTAATTATTTATTTATTAAGAAAGTTTTATTGAATATTTATCTGTTTATTTATTTTAAAATATAGTCCTACTGAGCCTTTCGCTCACATTTTTATCTATTTTAAAATCTTAACCCTAGGTGGACATCAGCTTAGGATCGGAGAAGAGTCCGCTGACCAGACTTACAATCAGTAGAAGATTTGGGTAGGTTGTACTGTAGTAAGTAAGGCATGTAAACTCTTAACCTTTCTTTTTGGACTGTGGTTGTATTGTAATATTGTCAGTACTAC
>CAMOHE010048648.1:0-16110 GCA_946598075.1 Artocarpus hirsutus | reverse complement strand
CCTTAATAAACTCTAAAAGCCCCTATTTATAGGTATGTAAACAAAAAAAATTTAAAATTCAGATTTTACAAATTCTTAAATGATTCTAGTTAAGGCGACGTGGCTTCAGCATCCCAACACCACAACACCATGTTACGCCTAAAACTTGGGTTGTTGATGTGGCAATTTACTTAGGATAATTAATTAAAATTATAATGGAACACTTTATAGAAACTAATTTTTTAAGAAAATTTGAAAACAAATTTGGAATTTTAAATAAGATCAAAATAAAGTAATTATAACCATCTATACCGGTTAGCCTAAGTACAACCAATTTTACTTTCACTGTTTAAGTTACAGGGTGCTTAAAAAATTCAAGAAATAATTTTAAAACATAGAGAAAACACTGAAATAACATCACAATAAACATACTGCAAGACTGCCGTCTAGATCCCACCGAACCACACAATGTGAACATACATAATTAAACGGCAAACAAAAAAAAAAGACATCCAAATCACAGGTTAACGGAAAATAATAGAAATATATGAAAATAAGTAATTACTACATGCCTTGATAGAAAACATAACTAACCTACAAATAAGAGATATGTCAGCTTACGAACTCTACAAGCTACACAAAGAATGCTATTCTACCACGTATTAAGATTCTCTGGGGGGGGAGGAAATTAAAATAAAAACAAATGTGCAAAACTTGTGAATGAGGATTATAGCTTTAAAAACAACATTTTATATAATCATGAAATTTTACAATAACATAAAGAAAGAAACATAGGAAATAAATAAAATTCTTAAAAAGGGCTTACCATACCATATCGTATGATTTGTTGGAATTCTTAATGCAATACTTACTTTTTTGCAAGGCCTAAAATCACCACCAAAATGGCCCATACAGGTTTTTAGGACCTGCCCCTAAGCCACCCTCTGTACGACCTGAACTATAAAGACTTCATGTATTTAAAACTCAAACTAATTGGAGAATCTCACGTCAAATAGCGTTTGAAAATTTTTTTCAAACGTTTTCTCACTCAAGAAAATCTCATGCCAAGATATTGAATTTTTATTTATTAAGGTATCCTTTGAAATCATATTTTCAAAACATTTAAAAATAATATATCAATTAATTCTTATTTTATTTTAAGAATAAATTCATGCCAAAAAATCTTTAAATCATTGCTAAGAAGAAAAGACATAGAAATCCTACCTTGATATTCTAAGCCCCAAAGCACTCCTCCTAATTTTGTTCCAGACCAATACACATTCGCTTCATAAGGACAACATTTGACCTTGTCGATAATTCAATTATTAACAAACCAAAACCGAACACTAAACTAATTGACGAATTAGTATGCTACTCATGGGTTCCTTAGCATGCCTTAACAAGTCTTTAACAATTTATTGTATTGCTTAAATGCAAAAACATTTTAAAACATATTTTAGTCATTTTTGGCCAATGAAATAGGTAAAACTCAATTTAAAATACAAAAACAAATGTTGGAGGCTCGGATTGCTAAAATATTAGTCCACTGAGTTGGCCAGTTAATTAGGGTACATTATGGTTGGTCGACTATTGTTTCTAGCTAGCAGGTCGATGGACCATCGTGTCACGGAATTGATTTTCCAGTTCTGCTTTGTTTTGAGCTACCTAGTTCATCTGAATTTATTTTAACCCATATAAGTTCTAAAGCACTTTAAACATAAAATTATGATTCTAAGACATTATATAAGTCAAATAAAATCACATTCACAAATCTCTTGCTTATTTTCACCATTTGATTAAAATTCAAACTTTGTTCAAAAATATGAAAAATAAAATAAGGCAGGTTTAAATCCAAGTTGCATGCATTTCAAATGATTAGATCTTGTTTGTGAGACCTTAACAATTACGGATTAATCATGCAAGACATTTTTTCTTCATGCTCACATACTAAAAACACAATCCAAACTCAGATTTTAAACATGCAAACACATTTAACAAAGAAATCTTTAAAAATAAAGCATAACAACAAAATATCATAACCCATGTCTATGAATTCAAATTTAAACAAGTAAATCGATTCTTATATGTTTCTCATGGAGTAAGCAAAGGAATTTATTGAGTTTAAAGCTTTTTAACCTCAAATTATTGTCAAGTTGTCATTTTGATATTCAATTTTTGCCTATAGTTGTGCTTCAAGAAATGGTTTCTTTTTTCAGTTTTAGAATAGACAAGAAAAGAAGGAAAGAGAGAGAGTGACGTGAGAAAGGGAGAGAAAGATGAGAATTTTGAAATATTAAGAATATGTTAAAAGGATTTTTAACTTGATCTGATGGGGTGGTTTTGTGGATGAAACTATGTGTTGTCTCTATCAAAGTTGGGAGACTAAATTCGGCATCTTAAGGTCTGGGCATTTCACATGTAGTCTGAGTTGGTGTCTAGCTAGGTTGGTTTTGTATTGGCAAAAGATGCAGTTTCAGAAAGAATTAGGTAAAACAAGGTGGGAGATTATGCAAATTTAAAAAAAGGGACCAAAATATAATTTTAAAAGAATTTTAATTGGCAAAATAAGAATTACATTTAACTGTTGATATTAATAAATTAATTTTAAAAAATTAAACTTTAATTGGCGCATTTATGGACCATGTTTTACATAATAATTCATTTAATTTAAACAAGACATTACACACTAATAACTGGAACCAGGGCCCTTATCAAGCTAGCATAGGGGCTTCCTTCAATCAGAGTCGTGGCTTTGAGCTTGTACTCCACAATGTTATCGTTTAGAGCCATGGCTTCAGGATCACACGGCTACAGCTTCAAGATCTCAAATCTTCATTTAATCCTTCAAATTGGCACGTCTTTTTCTAACTGTTTTGAGCTTTTCCTTGAACAATGTTGGCCCTATTTGGTATTATTTTGGGAGTTTTTGGAAATATTTTTATATACTTTTTGAGACAAAAATTTCAAAAACATTCTCAGTACAATTCTCAAAAAATTCTTATTTTTCAAAACAAAGGAATTTTCATCCATTTTGAATACACTGCCAAACGGGCATTTTTCTAATCTGCAAAATAAAAACAAAAAATAACTAAGAAGCTAAAAATATATTTTATAATACCCAGAAAAATCCAATAATTAAGATGTATATAATTAACTAAGAATTTTTCTATGACTACACCATTAAGTTTGTAAGAAGCATAAGTTTAAAGCTCATGAGCACATATTTAGTAGTATATAATACAATTATGTGTCAAGGAATGCTCCAAAGTTTTGTTGGAATTTAAATACTGACATCGGGAACTTTTTAGATTGATTGAAGGATTTATAGAATTAGTAGAAATATTTCAAAATTCTATAATAAATTTTAAAGTTAAATTTATTAACTTTTTGTGACTAAATAATTCGATTGATAATTTTCATCGCGATTTAAGGCAGAAGAAATCTCCATCCGTAAAAAACTTGAGAATTTAAATTATAAGAATTTTCATGTATTGTACGGTTTTAATAATATACCAAAAAACACTCTGACGTAAAATAAATCCTTAATTGTATATTAGTTAAAAATCAAAGTTACACGATTAGCATTTTAGATGAAAAACACTATCCGAGTTCGAAATTGACACTATGTCAATACCGAGTTAGAGTGCAAGAAATGTCAAGATTCTGTTTATGTGGTCTATGAATAAATTTGAGATTTAAAACAATTTAATTTTTATGCGATTTAAAATTTATACCAGTATTGATTTATACCGATATTAATTATAGACTGTGTCTAGCCAACCTGACGGTACTAAAATTTCCTGCTAGCTATTTAGCTTCCCTTAATCAGATGAAATTTTATTTGCTTTGGAAGAAACTTAGGGACAAAACCTCCAAAAAGTCAACAAAATTCCCTTAAAAAGTGGTTCATGTTTTTAGGAGACAAAATGTGACATGAATGGTAAAAGTTATGGTGCAAGGCATGGTTCAAAGCACGGTGTGTGTATTAAGTCCAATTTTTTCTTTTCTTTTTCACCATGAAATGGCGCCAACATTAGGGGCATCTAGGCCAAGTTTTTGTTTTATTTTAGCATCCATAAATTACTTTAAGTATAGTTTAAGGATTAAATGAAAAGTTAACTAAGATTAAGTATTTGTCTGCAAATAGGTGTTTCCTCACCAAGGGCTCATTTTTCTTCTCCTTTTCCACAACATTAGTCGTTTGGTTTTCTTTCTTTGACTTCTCTTAAATCTATTCCCACCCACTAGAAATTATTAGCCAAAATTTAAAGCTAAAGACGAGACTTTGGAGGTATCCTTCAAGAGTTGATCTTCAATGGTAAATATTCAAACTTCTCCTTTATAAAGTTAAGCAAATGGTTTATGGTTTTATTTTAAGCATTGTTGGCATGTAATAATAGTTGGAAAACGAGTCTGCAGTAGAATTTTAAAAATTTTAAATCAGAGTATTTTCCAAAACATAAGTTTGACATGCTAAATACATAAATAAATAACAAATCATACTAACCTTTTTTGTACACCAAAGTAGGCTCAAATCCGTGTAGAGAAGAATATTCTAGATGAACCTTAACCAACCGGTCTTCTTTGCTACTCTCTATCTATAATCGGAGTGTGGGTAGTCACACGTCGTACAACTCTTCCTCCGGTGACTCTCCTTCCAACCACTTGAGAAGACCTAGAACTAAGGTTCTTAATATTGAACAATAACTCTCAGAGAGTTCAGAATTTCTCAAACTAAACTCGCTATATGCTTCTCAAATAATCTAAATAATTGAGAAAACTCACCCCCTATTTATAGTGGTAGAATTTGGAGTTAAACCTTATGAGATTAGGCCTTAAAATTCAAGTATGGATCAAGTTTTGATAAAAAAAATGCATCTAAAATGCGTACACAGAATATCACATGGTCAGTGGGTGAATCTAGGAGATCAGCCTGCCAAACTTACTCCATTGATAGGTTGAAGTTTCCCGTTGGCATGTTGAACTAACGATAGTCTTGATCCCAAAAATTTCTTATTTTCCATCCGAGAGTCTTAGATAGAGCCTTAGTTTTAAGTCAAATAACCTAATAGAGAAGTTATTTGATTAAACCAGTTATATCCAAATAATCCCATGGGAATAAAATATTATCCAAATAATTCAACATGTTTATCTTGAATTAATTTACAAAATTAATTCAATCGATAAACTTACATGAATTATTAAATTCAATCTTATCGAATTTTAACGAATTTAATAATTTAACATAAGTCACCAATATGTAAGAAAAGCATACCATATTGTTACAAGATTTATGATAATAAGCTAGTAAAAGGGACCCGATGGACATATATAGTTTAAGCTCCTATAATTATTAAATATAATATCTCATATACATATTTTATAATTATCAACTCTAACACTACTCCACTAGAAGCTCGGGGTTGCACTCTCGAACTATATAAAATCATGAAGTTTCAACAAGCTAACCATTCATGACATATCATAATGTGTTATGTCCTTATAGGATATTCATAATCGGCTTAAGGATAAATTCCGTTTTACCTTCCCAGTTATTTTTATCTTATGTTCCATTATCATACTATTAGAATACTTACTATTTATAAATAGTATACCATTTGATTACGCCTATGTATCTAAATGGTTAATCTAGTCTTCTA
Source organism: Artocarpus hirsutus (assembly GCA_946598075.1). Taxonomy (NCBI): domain Eukaryota; kingdom Viridiplantae; phylum Streptophyta; class Magnoliopsida; order Rosales; family Moraceae; genus Artocarpus; species Artocarpus hirsutus. The sequence goes on along the minus strand of CAMOHE010048648.1, from coordinate 10,471 downwards.
AGTACAAGACAATGTATATAAAAGAATATCATTATCTATACAAAAAGAGCTATGGATCCATATCAATGAATAATAAGTCTACATGAATCAAGATTTATGTCTCTAACATCTTGGTATGCGTATCATCATTAAGTCAGGATATCACTCTTTAGTATATCAAAAGACATAAGTCAAAAATACGAGCCCATTAGCCATTTTAGGATAAAGACACAATACATATGATTGTCTAAAGTGAATTGATTTGCATAAATAGAATTATTAACCAAATGAATTCAACTTTTATGTCCTGACTAATACTTTGTCACCTACGACAATGTACCAATGTTTTTACTCGTGGAGTCCCACTCCGATGAGCAAGACAAGCCATCTCTCGTTAGAGATGTAGACAATATAACAATCAAAGCATGAATAAAGCACCCAACTTTATTCCCTCGATTGCAGATTTTATGATTTAGACCATCAGCTTTAAAATTTATGTCTTCCACATAATGTGTCCATCATATGCATAATTCTTAAAGGTTTAGACCGACAGTCTTAGATTTTTGTTTGCTTATCATTCATTCAATAGAAATGAACATAAAGAGGATAATATTCGATATATAAATAATAAATAAACTTTTTATTAATAAAATATCTCCAAAAACATATTACAATATTTTATTCCTTAGGGCACTATGTCTAACAATCTCCCACTTGTACTGAGTAAATATGACATATCTTACATCCCCCTAGCCTCTACATGCTTCTCGAAAACTCTCGTAGCTTATGGTTTCATGAAATGATTAGCTAAATTGTCCTTAGACACAATTTTGCTTATTGAAACATGCCCGCCCTTAATAAAGTCCTTTATCACTTGATACTTCCTTTCGATGAATATACTTACTCTTCTTGTGAAACCTTGATTCCTTAGCAATAGCTATCGTTGCAATGTTATCACAATGTAGCGATACCGCTTTATCTATACCAGGAACTACCTCAAGATCCCCAAGGAACTTGTGAAACTACACTACTTCTTTCGAAGCATCACTAGCTGCCACATACACGGCCTCCATCAAAGAATCTAAAGTACAATATTGCTTGACACTTCTCAAAGCATTGGCTCCACTGCCCAAAGTAAACACAGAACCAGAAGTCGATCTTCTCGAATCCAGGCAGGAATGGAATCCCAATCAATGTATCCTAAAGGTGTTAGATCCTCGTCTGAATACACAAGCATATACCCTCTTGTCCTTCTCAAGTACTTGAAAATATGTCTGACCGCAACCCAGTGGTTTGGTCCCAGATCCAACTAAAATTGACTTACTATCCCGACCGCATAACAAATACTCAGCCGTGTGCAAAGCATAGCATACATGAGACAACCCATTTCTGAAGCATAAGGCACCTTCTTTATGTCTTCTCTTTCTTCATCAGACTTTGATGAGTCTTTCTTAGAAAGAGTAATTCCAGACCTCGACGGATGCCCACCTTTCTTGAAATTCTGCATTGCATACTTCTTGAGAATTTTATCTATATATGCAGCTTAGGATAAAACTATCATATTGTTCTTCCTATCCCAAAAAATTTAGATACCAAGAATATAATTAGCTTCAATTAAGTCTTTCACGTCAAACTATTTGGTTAACTATAATTTGACCGATGACACTGCTCCAATGTTATTGCCAACTAGCATAATGTCACTATATAGAGCAATAGAAAAACCACATTTTTATCCTTAATGTGCTTGTAAACACATGGTTCGCCCACATTTTCTAAGTCTTGACCACCTGATCAAAACTTATGTTCTAAGAACGGGAAGCCTGCTTAAGTTCATAATTGATTTTAGCAGCTTATAGACCTCACCCTCTTGACCCTTAGCCTTGAAGCCATCTAGCTATACCATATATATGGACTCATCAAGATAGCCATTCAAAAAGGACGTCTTGACATCCATTGCCAAATCTTGTAGTCGAGAGCGGCAACTATGATTAAAAGAATACGGATGGACTTAAGCATAGCTATAGGCAAAAAGGTTTCCTCGTAATCGATTGCTTCCATTTGCATGTATCTTTTAGCTACCACTCTAGCTTTATAGGTTTCGACTTTTCCATCCGTTTCTCTTTTTCTCTTATAGATCCACTTACACTCTATACGTTTTACCCCTTTAGAAAGATCCACAAGTTTATAAAATCGATTAGTCTCCATAGACTTCATTTTAGTGTTCATAGCTTCTATCCAGAGCTTTGAATCGACATCCTCTATAGCCTCTACATAAGTATAAGGATCTCTGTTATGTTCAACAGGTTCAGCCAAGTTGGCTTCATGATTGAACATATACCTCTCAGGTTGATGCCTAATCCTCCCACTACACTGAAGCCCCTTAAGTTGTTATGCGGTCGGTTTTTCTACATTGATTGAATTGGTTTCAACCGGAACCACCAAAGTGATCAAATCACTTGCCAACTGCTCAAAGATGACTTTACTTTGAGGCTTAAAGTCATTCACATAACTTTCCTTAAGGAATGTTGCATTCGTTGAAACCATGACTTTTTTTTTTTGTTATAGAAATAACCCTTTTAGTCCTTTTTGGATATCCTACAAACACACAAACTTCCAAACTTTCTTCTAATTTGTTTGCTTCCTTTTATAGGACATGAACTAGACATCCTAATATGTGAATACGGTTTAAGGATGTCTTTCTACCTGTCCACAACTCGTAAAGAGTTTTAGGAACTGATTTTAAAGGTACATTATTCAAAAGATAACATGCAATTTGTAGTGCATATTCTCAAAATGATAAAGGTACTGTCAAAGAACTCATCACAGACTTAACCATGTCTAATAAGGTCTTATTCCTTCTCTCAACTATGCTATTCTGCTGCGAAATGCCCTACGTAGTCAAATAGAGATAAAATCCCATTTTCTAATAAGTATCTTAATAACTCATCAGAGAGGTATTCTCCACGTCAATCAGATCGAAGTGCCTTTATGGATTTACCTAATTGTTTTTTCATCTCAGCTCGAAACTCCCTAAACTTGTCAAAAGTTTTGCTTTTATGCTGCATTAAGTAGACATACCCATATCTAGAGTAATCATCAATAAAAGTGACGAAGTACTCATACCCTCCACGTACCCTAATGTTTGTGGGACCACAAACATCACTATGCACAAGTTCTAAGACTCCTTCGGCCCCATTGCCCTTAGACCTAAATAGTCTTTGGTCATTTATCCTCCAAACAAGATTCACATTATGGTATGGGGTTCACCTCCAAGTGACTTAAAGGTCCATCCCTTACTAACCTTTAAATCCTATTCAGGCTAATCCTATCACAAATGCCAAAGATAAGTCTCATTAGAGTGAGAAGTTTTAAGTCTTTTAGAGTTATTATCGACCTTAGTGTTCAGTAGTGAGTCCATCTTAGGTTTCATAAAATATAGTTTGTTTTGCATTCATCCACTACAAATAATAATCATAGCTTTATTATTTAAAGAGACTGAATAAGAGTCTTTAAATAAACAAGCGACATATATTAAATTCTTTTTAAGTTTAGGAACATAAAAACAATCTCACAAAACCAAAGTCCTATAACTAGCAAAGTAAAGATAGATGCCTCCCACTGCTTCAGCCAACACTAAGGATCCATTGCTCATTCGAAGCGTGAAGTGCTCATGTAGCAAACTTCTCGTTTCCTCAAATCCTTTTAGAGAAACACAGACATGATTAGTCACACCAGAATCACTTATTTTTTGACTAAACAAGTCTCAATCACCTGAAGTTCACACTTACTTCCTCAAGAAAGGAAGTCCTTATAATTCTTTTTAATGTGCCTAACTTTCCCACAAGAAATACTTTAGCTTTTTCGTGTTCTTCTTTTCCTTCTTCTTATTCTTGCCATTTGATGGAATAGAAGATTTCCTGTTCTTAGCCCTCTACTTCTTTCTATTCCCTAGGTTAAGATTAGAACCAGACGCATCTGCCAAGTTAGCCTCACCACTAGCAATAGTTTCCCTAATCAGATTTTCGAACTCCTATAACTGCTTCATCAGTTTAGTCAAGGTCACATCCTGTCTATTGCTTAAATTATATGAAGCTCTAAACAGGATGAATTCCTTTTATGGAGTCTCAAAAACTATATCTAATTATGACTCAGCATCGATATCAGCTCCATGGGTTTGAGGCTTAGCAAGGTAACCTATGACCAACATCATATGCTCCTTCATAAGAGTCCCTGGTCTTTGTTTGTAGTTTAAAAGTTTTTGAAGAGCCACTTGTTGTTTTGTTAGGGCTTGGCCTTGAAGCCTATCTTCAAGATTATCCAAGATCTGCTTTGTAGTCTCATAATCTTCATATTGAGCATACAACACGTTATTTATGCTAGTCATAACATAACAGCGAGCCTAATCATTAGCATCTTTCTAGTGATCAAACGCTTAGATTTGCTCGTTAGTGGAATCTCTAGTAGGTTCAGGAGGATATGGTATTGTCAACATAAATTTTAGTTTTTCAAAGGAAATGACAATATTCAAATTCCTTTTCTAATTATTGTAATTATCGTCAGTTAACATGTTTTTATCTAGTATCGATGATAAAGCATTTTTAGACATTTTATTTTATAATAAAGATTCATATGCCAAATAGAAGCAAACATTCCACATTAGTTTAGTAAGATAACACAAACAAGTAAACATATAATTATATTTATGTGTCAAAACCTTGAAAAAATCACAACCTTACAATGATAATTCTTAACTTAAAGTTCAACAAGCTGCCTAGGGGAGACTTTTCAAATTCAATTAGGAACACAGATCCCCTCTGATTAATATATGCCATCTAAGACCCGTTTGATCTAGCATATATTAATAATCATTTTCTTTGGCCATTAATTTCATTAATGGAGCTCATAGGCACTATAAGAAATTTTTGATTATACGATCTTTATTTAACAGCATTTTCTCAAAAACTGTCATGGTAAGGCAAAAAAAATACGACGAGTTATGGCCACGAAGACGAAAATCATCGTGGAATGGAGCTTTAGCTACCACAATGGTTTAAAGCCATCGTGGTAGCCCATCAATTCCACGATGGTTTTTTACCATGACGGTTTTTTAAAAAACCGTCGTGGTAGCTACAAAAGCATTCCACGATGGTTTTTTAACAAAATCGTCATAGTAGCTTACTTAACCCCTTTTTCTCACCTCGACATTCAGATACAATTCAGAAACTCACCTCTCAAATACAAACACAGACCTATTTGAATCAGCTGCTGCCGTCCTTTTGCACCTCCACACTCTTTAATCTCAGCCCAAATTGTAAGTTTTTGTTAGAAATTGATAAATTGTTGTTGATTGTGTTGTATAATTAATCCAAAATTGATAAATAGTAGTTGATTTTATTGTTTATTTCGTGAAATTTATATTGTTGATCATGGGTATGATTTCTTTGTTTTATAATGAGTATTTGTAACTTTTTTTATGATGGGTGATGTTTTTGTTTTATGATTAATTAATATATATATATATATAGGTGGGTATATATATAAATTGTGAAATTAATTTTAATTGAATATTTGCTATTTGTTATTTCAATTTAGGAATTACAAAATGGATAAGAAATGGATGTGGGATTTTTGATTGTTTAGAGAGTATGTGAATGGTGTGAAAGAGTTCTTGGATTTTGCCAAAAGTCATGCTACTGGTGATAAAATTTGGTGTCCTTGTGTTCAATGTGGAAACCATAGATTGCATCTAATTCCAATTGTTAGAGGACATCTATTTCGAAATGGAATTATAAGTAGTTATCAAACATGGCATTTTCATGGCGAGTCTAATTTCAATCCAACTTCACTAAGTAAAGAAAAGCAAGCTATTGTCGAGGATAATATGCATGATCAAGACAACATGGTTGACATGGTCAATGATTTAGAAGAGCACTTTGTGTACCTCTGGATTTATTTGAGACAACGATGAATGATGCGGAGGCACCCGTGTATGAGGGGTGTACCAATTTTACTAAATTGTTTACTTTAGTTGGATTATGGAATTTGAAAGTGTTAGGTGGGTGGTCAAATTCTAGTTTCACAAAGCTGTTGGAATTTTTAGGAAGGCTTCTACCAAAGGGTAATAAATTACCAACTAATATGTATAAGGCTAAGAAGACTTTGAGCACTTTGGGAATGGATTATGAGAAAATTCATATTGTGAAAATGATTGTGTTCTCTATAGGAATAAGTATGAGGACGAGAATTATTATCCAATTTGTCAACAAGCAAGGTGGAAGAAAGGAAAAGAGTAAAAAGACGGCAAGAATAGAGTGTCAAAGAAAGTATTATGGTACATTCCATCGGTACCACGTTTGAGGCGTTTATTTGGAAACCCAAAACATGCCAAGAATTTAACATGGCATCATGCCAAACAGGTGGATGATGGTATGCTTAGACATGTGGCGGATTCACCACAATGGAAGACTTTTGAAGTCGATCATCCCAACTTTAGTGCGGATCTAAGAAACATACATTTCGCTTTGTCGACGGATAGAATGAACCCACATGGTAACATAAGTAGTAGGCATAGCACTTGGCCTATAATACTTGTTAACTATAATCTCCCACCGAAGATGTGCATAAAGCGGAAGTTTTTAATGTTGTCTTTATTGATATCGGGTCCTCACCAACCAGGCAATGACATTGATGTATGCTTGGCACCGTTAATCAATGACCTAAAAAAGTTGTGGGAAAATAGAGTTCAATTTAGAGATGCTTACCAAAAAGAGACGTTCACACTCCGTACAATGTTGATATGGACAATTAACGACTTCCCAACATATGGCAATTTATCTAGTTATTCGATGAAGAATTCTATTGGTTGTCCTATTTACATGACGGAAACGCCTCACAAACGGTTGAAGAATGGTAAGAAAACAGTTTTTCTTGGTCATAGAAGATGGTTGCCAAGAGATCATTGCTACCATAAACAAAAGAAAGCCTTTGATGGCAACAGCAAAGAAAGAGATCCTCCTCACCCTTTGACAGGTGAACAAATATTTGAAATGGTAAAAGATATAAGAGTCGTATTCAGTCAGAGAAAGCAAGGTAAGGATGAGCTGCCAAAAGATGGACTATGGAAAAAAAAGATCAATCTTCTTTGATCTTCCATACTGAAAGACACTTTTTGTTCGTCATTGCTTGGATGTTATGCATATTGAGAAAAATGTTTGTGAATCCATAGTCGGCACATTGCTTGACATTCTAGGCAAAGCTAAGGATGGTGAAAAACCTTGGTTGGATCTCATGGAAATGGAGATTAGGCTTACTTTGTTTCCCAAGAAAAGAGAAAACTGTACTTACTTACCTCTGGCAAAGCACACGTTATTTAGAGCAGAAAAGAGAAAGCTCTATGAATGGCTTGCTTCATTAAAAGTGCCATATGGATATTCTTCGAACTTCAAAAAGTTGATGTCGGTGAAGGATTTGAAACTTATTGGCATGAAAATACATAATTGTCATGTGTTGATGCAGCAATTACTACCACTTGCTTTGCGGGGAATTCTAACAAAGGATGTGAGATTTACAATTTCCAAGTTGTGCTCATTCTTCAATTCAATATGCTCGAAGGTCATTGATTTACTTGTGCTAGATTCACTGCAATCAAAGTTGGTGGAAACCTTATGTATGCTTGAAAAGTATTTTCCACCAGCATTTTTTGACATAATGATTCATTTAACGGTGCACTTAGTACGTAAAGTTAAGTTATGCGGACCGGTGTATTGAGATGGATGTACCTATTTGAAAGATATATAAAGGTTTTGAAGGGCTATGTGAAGAATCAAAATAGGCCAGAGAGATGTATTGTAGAAAGTTACATAGCTGAGGAATCAATTGAATTTTGCTCTAAGTACCTATCTAATGCAAACATAATTGGGGTGCCAAAGACTATAAACATTGATGCTAGGGGACTATCTACGGGCAATCCTTCATCAATAAATCGAGAGGAGTGGAAGCATGCTTGTCTTTATGTCTTGCACAATGCTAGTGAAGTAGAGCCTTTCATTGAGGTGTACATGAATGAATTAAAAAAAAGCATACCCAAAAAGAGCAAGAAATGAGAAGTGGTTGCAAGATGAACACAACCGGACCTTTTGGTTGTGGATTAGAGCACACATCTAGGGCAAGTGCTCCACATCACAAGATGGAGGCATGTCACAAGAGTTGAAGAACCTAGCTAGAAGACCGTCGTCGGTAGTTACAAGGTATACATCATATTCCATAAATGGTTACACTTTCTACACTGCAAAAGAGATGAGAAGCATTTAGTGCAAAATATCGGTGTGACTCTCCATGTTGAGGCTATGCCTATTGCCTCTGTCAAGGATAAGAATCCGATATATGGGACCATAAACTACTTTAGTTTCATTGAAGATATTTGGGAACTTGATTATAGGGGATTACGCATAGCACTTTTTAAGTACAAGTGGGCTGACAATAACTATGTTAAGAACGATGATGACAGCATCATGATGGTTGACTTTAGAAGATTGAGATACAGGAATGATCCCTTCATTATGGCATCACAAGCAATCCAAGTTTTTTATACTACAGATCCCCAAGACATGGAGTTGTCTCTAATCATCCCGACAAAGCTAAGAATAGTTATCGACAGTGAAGAAGTTGATGAGGATTGTGCAGACATCCCTTCATTCACAAAGGGATTGCCACTAGTTAAGAGATAGATAATTTTGAAGATAATGTTTCACACTGGTAGGAGACATTTTTATTAATAAAGAATTCATTTATTATTTATATACCAAATCTTGTCCTCTTTACGTTCATATTTGTTGAATGCATGATAAGCAAATAATAGTCTGAGACTATCGGTCTAAACCTTTAAGAATTGGGCATACGATGGACAGATTATGCAAAAGACACAATTCTTAAGGTGACGGTCTAAATCATAACATCTACAATCGAAGTAATAAAGTTGGGCGCTTTATTCATGTAAAGATTGTTATGTTGTCTATATCCCTATTGAGAGATGGTTTGTCTTGACCATCGGAGGTGGACTCCATGAATATAAACATTGGCACGTTGTCATAGGTGACGATGTGTTGGATCAGGACATAAAGAAAATTGATTTGGATTAATAATTCTGTCTTGGCAAATTGATTCACTTTAGACAATTATTTGTATTGTATCTTAATCCTGAGATGAATAGTGGGCTCTTTGTCTTGACTTGTGTCTTTTGATATACCAAAGGGTGACACCCACATTTTAATAGTGGTATGCACGCTGGTATGTTGAAGGCATGACTCTTGATAACGTAGACCTGTTATTCATAGATATGGAATCCATAGCTCCTCTTTAGGAGTAGTGATATCCTCTTATATGTGTTATCCTATAATTGAAAAACTATGCACTCAACCATTTGGATACATAGGTGTAACCGAATGATATACTGTCTTTGGATAGTAAGTTTTCTGATGGTGAGATAATGGAATGTAAGATAAAAATAATCAAGAAGGTAAGATAGAACTTGTCTTTAAGCTGATTATGGATAATCTTATGGGGATACGATACCCTATGATATGTCATGGATGTTGGATTTTGTTGGATTTTGTGATTTAAATACGCAGCGGAAAATTAAAAATTAATTCCCATAAAACCTTCGCAGGATTCATACAATTCGATTAGATTGATAATAAAGTCATCGAATCTTACCAGGATGACAAAACAGGCAAGATTATGGAAGGGAGAGAGCAGGTTCACTCCGGTGACACCTTAACTCGAGCTTTTAGTAATCGAAATCGAATTCAGATGTTGTTACTTAGAGCAACGTCCTCTGCAGGTATCCACATGAACAGACTCTCTAAAAAACAAATTGGTGTGCTAGCACCCTCTCTTTTGCGTTAAAAGACTCTCTCTAATTTTAGGGTTTTAATGTTTTTTGCCCTTTTAGAATGATAGAACACCTTCTTTCTTCTTAATTCAGCTGAAAACCCTAAAGCAGATATATATATATACCTGTTGACTTCGAGATAGAGTCAGATTGTAAATAGGGTAAACTGTAATTCGAATATGACTCAGATAATCTAGATAATGTCTGTAATTCGAATATGATTCAGAAATTCTAGATAATATCAGTAATTTGAATATGATTCAGATAATCTAGAAAATATCAGTAATTCAAATATGATTCAGATAATCTAGATAATGTCAGATTCAATGAACTTAGACATATCTAGTATATCGAATCTGGACATTATCAGGTTCATCGAACCTAGACACAGTTAACCCAAAATTTGTTCTTGGTCTGTTCTAAGTGTGCGACCCTATAGGTTTACATAATATTGGTAGTGGGCTTAAAATTCTGTTTCTGGCCCACAAATCATAAGTGGCCTCTAGCAAGACATTATGATTACCTAAGTTATGCGAATGTCAATAATCCGACATAACCTAATCCACAATAAGTATTAAAGTCCTTTTGTCTTTAGATAATTTG
>CAMOHE010048647.1:0-46285 GCA_946598075.1 Artocarpus hirsutus | reverse complement strand
TGGCAGTTCATGGTAAAGCTTCAGTGGGGAGTTCTTCCCTGTCTTCGAGGGTGTCGAGAGGAACAACAAGATTTCGTAGTCGTCGTGAACAATGAGAGCTGCGCAGTCTGAATAAGATAGGGTTAGCTAACTGCTCGGTTAAAAGGCCCGGTGTAAATATGACCGTTGGACTGTGGTTGGCCTTTTAACTGAGAGTGGCCCAAACATAGTTACAGTTTTAACTATAACTGCACAGTCTACACTGCGTAGCCAAACAGGCTATTAATTTTTTAAACCATTAATGGATTAATTACACAAATGCCCCCAAAACTATAGCTTTTATAATACTTTGACTTCCGAGCTTCAAAACGTAACATCTGTTTCCCCTTAAGTCTGAACTATTAACAAAAATGGTTATTATATTACAATTTTAATGGCAAATTGACAAACATTTTTAAATTAAGAGTATTTTAGTAATTCTAGTCATAAAAATAACCAAAAAAATTAAAACTCGAATAAAAATAGTCTTTATTAGCTATTAAAAACAAAAAAAAAAGTCAATTAAAAGCATATTGCTATTTGATCCCTCTTTTTTTCAATATACCAAAATTTTCTTCAAAATTTTATTAACTTTTATTCACATCCAAAAAATATTTTGAAATTTTAAAAAGGACAAATACCAATGAAAACTTTAGAAATATGAAAGAAATTTTATTAATACTGTCAGAGTTTTTTTATATTTGAAAATTTTGTGTTATATTTTTTTGTTATGTTGAATATATTTGTGTTATATCCATTTTTATTTCAGTAATATATATAACTTTTAAAATTTCAAAATACTTTTTAAGTGTGAAAAAGGTTAAAAAAATATAAGAAAAATTTTGGTATAACGAAAAAAGAGGATCTGAATAGTAGTATGTTTTTAAATGATTTTTTTTTTTTTTTGCCTTTAATCATCAACAAAGACTATTTTTTATCATAGTTTAAATTTTTATTGTTATTTTTATAACCAAAATTACTAAAAGACCCCTAACTTTTGTTAAAATTCTAACAAAAAGACTATTTTTGTTGACAATTCATACTTCATGGAAAATGAATGTTACGTTTTGAAGCTCAGGAGAGCAAAGTATTACAAAGACTATAAATTAAGCGGAATTTTTTTAATTTCAACAAAATATTTTTGTTAGAATAATTGGTTTAGCGACATAAAAGAATTTTAAAATTTTTATTGAATCACCTAGTATCTAACTCATGTTATTATAAACAATAAATTTAATCGAATTCATCATATCGATTGGAGACCAGAAACAACAATTTTGATTAACTAATTTTTCAAAGAAATCTTTACCCTCAGATCTTTAATGCTATTCTCTTCCTCCAGACTATTGTGTGCGTAGGTACAACTTAATATATTCCCACCACAACTTAGCTCCATCCAATCACTTTTGTGTTGAGGAACTATAGAGACTAAAAATGAGTAATCAAGTTCAACTCTCTAAATATCAATTAGGTAGTCTATAAATAAATGAGGGCACAATGTCTCTATTAATAGAATAGGTTGAATGAGTCATAATTCTATTGTAAAATCATAAGAAAATCTTCTCCTCCTTTCTTCTATAGGTTGTATTATAGACGTTAGATCTATAATTAAATTAAAATAGATTAAAATGAAGATTATTAATTACTTTAAGATAATTGGGCCCTTAAATCACAGTTATTAGGTCTTAACGAGCTTCACAAACAACATTAGTGATGTTTATAATAACCAAAACCAACTATAAATATTAACTAATTTATAGGAGAGATTAATTAGATTATTTGATTTATATTTATAGTACAATTATGAGTTGACTCTAATACCAATTGTTGGAAAAATTGATTTGATGACACAACGTAATTTTAAAAATTTTTATTTATCACCTAGAATCTCACTCATGTTACTATAAACAATAAATAGAATTCTAATGAAAATGCACATGTTGATGACTAGAAGCAGCACGTCTGATTGATTAAAGAAATTTCTCAACCTTTAGATCTTAAATACTATGTCTATTCCTTCAAGTTGTTGTGTGTGTGGGCACGGCTCATCAAAACTTCACAACAACTTCTCTCTTTCCAATTGGCCTATGTGTTAAAGGAACTTAGAACACTAAAGAATAGTGATTAAGGATTGATTCTTTAAAAGTTGCAATATAGCAGTCCCTTAATAAATGAGGACCCAATGCCTCTATCTATAAAGTTGGATGGAGAAGGTAAAACTCTATTAGGATTGGAGGAGAATTTTCTCTCTCATCCTCTTGCTTTATACTCCAATTTCATTGGGCTTTGTCTAGTGTCACACGCCTATCACTAGTAGAGGGAGATTCGAATTTCAACTAATTCATAATGTAGGGTTTTGTGATTATCTGTATCATCCATAATTACTCCTATTCAAATTGCAATCAATTGTTCAAGATAATTATCTAATTTAAATAATTATCTTTTTTTAATTCTAATACAATTAGGATTCAAATTAAGTATTCAAATACAAATAATTAATACTTGCAAAATTCCAATAATTAAATTTATATATTATTCTAAAATTAATTAATTAAATAACCAATTTCACCCAATGCCCTTGTAGGCACCACTAGTCCAGTTGGGTTGGACCTTGCACCACTCACAGTCTAATAGGACTAGGGGTGTGCACACCAATAAGTCCAATAACCTATCAGGTATAAACTTTTGTATTACTTATGGTAAACTGCACCTACACGATATGTCAAGAAATTCGTAAACTAGCATTGGGACCCGATACATATATATATATATATATAGACAATATTTATCAACCTCCAGTAATAACAAACCGAGCCAAAACAAACTAAAATAAATACACAATAATATATTATAAACTGGGTCTTTTAAAGTTGATTCCCAAGACTCTATTTTTGTTTTGAAAATTAAAATCACTTTTATCCTCAAATTCTTTAAAATGTGTTTCAAGAGGACGCAAATACAAAGTACCTGCTTATCACAATAACTATATCCTCCTTAATCTCAACCATTTTAAATGAATTATTAAGTGATTTAATTTCAAAGTTTTTCTAAAGAAAATTAAAATGCGAAATCAAACCACACATTTTTTACTCTCTCTTCATATAGTTTGGATGTTAGGCCAAGGTTTTGAATTATTCTCTCTTCTTATACTATTCTTTTTATTATTCACCTAATAATCAAATCTAGTCATGTCTTTTACCGTGAAATACACTTCGTCAATGATTTGTCAGTAAAAAGTGGTGGTATTATCTCCTTTCTCTACCCAATTTCTTGTTTTAGGACTTAATCTATCTATGAATACTTCTAACAAATATTCCCTAGAAAGATTATGATGACGGAACCTATCTAGCAAGTCTTTAAATTTCCACCAAGAACTATAAAATAGTTCCAAGTATGTTTTGAAAAAAAATTGCAACAAAATCTCGATGAATTTCCTAGAACTTTTTTTTTAAAAAAAAAAATTTACTTTTATTTTTATTTATGAAATTCTTGAAAGAAAAATTTTAAAGTTGAATAAAACTCAATTATTTAGATTCCCTGATAGTTGGAGATCACACCAGTCACACTTAGAATTTTCAACTTTATTATGTAGGGGTTTTAGCCTTCTAGTCATGGAATCGAGTCCCAACAATGGGCCTTTTTGATAGAATCCAAAAAATTTAGTGATTTTCTAAACTTGCAAAACAAAAGACAAGACGTTAAGTTTTTCCTTATCCAAAATGAATAAAGTACTGAGCGAAAAGCATCCATCCTTTTTATTATTATTTTTTAATTTGTAGATTTTTTATTTTTTACGAATAATGAAGTGAATAGTAACTATGAATAATAACCTATGTGAATAGTAACTATTTTTTAAATAAAAATTAAAAAGACAACATTATAAGATAAAGATAGAATACTTACCTAATTTTTTGCGTAATTCAGCAATCTACCAAATTAACGACACCTCCCTGGCAATAACGCCAAATTTTTAATGTATCGCCCAAGATGTTTCTTTAAACATAGTGTAGATTTAGAATGAAAAATGGCTGAAAATTCTCATTCACATGTGAACAAGTTACATCCTTAATTTAAAGAACCCGTGGCTGACATTCCAGACCACAAGAACAAGAGAAAAAATCCCTATAAATCAAGGAAATCAGATTTCTGGAGAATCAAAGAATAACTGATTCTATTTATTAGGAAATAAACTAAATAATTAATTATCCTAACTATATATCCTGATATTCTAACAAAAGAGATTATCTTAGTCAGCCGTGGGCCTTTTCCACACTCCCCCTCAAGCTGGGTTATATATGTTATACAATCCCAGCTTGGAACTGAATTCCTCGAAGCTTGTCCTCTGAAGAGCTTTGGTGAGAATATCAGCAACCTGTAGCTTTGTAGGAATGTAAATCAATTGAACTATTCTGTTGTTGACCTTTTCTGATATAAAATGCTGATCGATTTCAATATGCTTTGTCCTGTCATGATGCACTGGGTTTTTGGCAATACTGATGGCAGCTTGACTATCACAAAACATTCTTGTAGTTTTATTTGTGGTAGCTCCAAGTTCACTTAGCAGTCTTTGAAGCCACATTCCCTCGTAAATTCCTAAGGCAAGTGCACGATATTTTGACTCAGCACTACTTCTAGAGACTACTGATTGTTTCTTGCTTTTTCATGTCACAAGATTTCCCCATACATATGAGCAGTAACCTGTTGTGGATCTCCTGTCAGTCAATTCCCCAGCCTAGCTTGCATCTGTGTAAATTTCTATTTCTCAATTTTCACATTTCCTGAACAATAATCCATGTCCAGATGTCATCTTCAAATATCTCAAAATCTGGTTGACTGCTTCTAAATGATCTTCAATTGGATTATTCATGTGTTGACTCACCACACTGACTGAGAATGCAATTTCTGGTCTGGTGTGTGAGAGGTAGATCAATTTGCCCACTAGCCACTGATATCTGCCTTTATCTACTGGAATACTCTCTTCACCCTATTTTTCCCTTTTATTGGGGTCCATGGGAGTGTCAACTAGCTTACATCCAAGCATACCTGTTTCATTAAGCAAGTCTAGGATGTACTTCCTCTAAGAGATGACAATGCCTTTCTTAGATCGAGCAACTTCCATTCCTAGGAAATATCTAAGAGGGCCGAGATCTTTAATTTCAAATTCGGTTGCAAGGAGTTTCTTCAATGTGATAATCTTTTCCTCATAATCCCCGGTCACAATGATATCGTCCACATAAACAATTAGGATAGCAATCTTCTTTTCTTGTGAGAATTTCACGAATAATGTATGATCAGCTTGACATTGACTATATCCGTGAGCAATCACTGCTTTCGTAAACCTGTCAAACCATGCATGAGGTGACTGCTTTAAACCATATAGGGCTTTCTTGAGTTTGCACACCATCTGGCTGTTGGAGGACTTCTTCAAACTTGGAGGTACTTCCATGTATACTTCTTCTTCTAGATCACCCTTTAAAAATGCATTCTTGACATCAAGTTGATGTAAATGCCAATTGTGATTCACTGCAAAAGAGAGTAGAACTCAGACTGTAAGTTTAGCAACAGGTGCAAATGTCTCCTGATAATTGATTCCATATGACTGAGTGAAACATTTGGCTACCAACTGGGCCTTAAACCTCTTAATGCTCCCATCTGCCTTGTATTTAACTGCAAATATCCACTTGCATCCCACTGGTTTTTTTTCATAAGGCAGTTTTGAAAGGATCCATGTGCCATTTCTTTCAAGTGCTGTGATTTCTTCTTCAACTGCTTGCTTCCATGCTAGAATTTTTAGTGCTTTATGAATAGAGTTTAGAACCTGTATATTGTCAAGAGTAGACACAAAGGCTCTGTACGGAGGTAGTAAATTCTCGTAGGCAACATAGTTTTCAATTGGATGTGCATTGCATGATCGAACACCCTTTCTTAGAGCAATAGGTAAATCAGAATTATCAGCAATAAGATTAGTGGACTTATGATTTGGAGAATCCACACCTGTGCAAATTTCTAGAGCAGGAGGAGTCGGTTCAAGTTCTTGACCTTGTCTGACTTGTGTAGTATGCTCTAGTTGCTCAGTAGGTTTCCTTCTCCTAGTATAAACATGAAGTTCCTGTTTCTTTGCACCAAGTTATGGAGAATTGGAATCGGGTAGGTCAATTTAAGGGATTTGAGAAATTCCTGGCAGGTTTATGGGCTCAAGTGGTTCAAGCGACTCAAGTATTTCAGGCTGATTTGTGAGAGGCTCGAATTGATTATCAAAGCGGGCAGCTCGAATTGATTATCAAAGCGGGCAGATCTTCGTTGTTTAGTAGGCTTGGACTGGTTAGATGAGGATAATGGTTATCGTGAGACAGTTTGAGGATAATGAAATTGAGATTGAGTGTCTTGAAGAGTGTCCCAAAACTGATATTCCCTAAAATGCTCCCCCTGAATTTCAGGTTTGGGAAAGTAGGATTGATGTTCAAAGAATGTAACATCCATGGAGTTGTATACTTTCCTAGTGATGGGTGACTAGCACTTATACCCTTTTTGGTTGGATGAGTACCCTAAAAATATACATTTGAGTGATTTGGGATCAAGTTTGGTTCGGTTTTGTTGGTGTATATGGACAAATGTTGAGCACTCGAAGACTTTAAGTGGAAGATCTGATGAGAAAGATTTGATACAAGGAAAGGTTTGCATAAGGACCTGACTGGAATTTTGAAATTTGAGGACTCTGCTAGGCATCCTATTAATGAGATAGGTGGCTGTTAAGATGGCTTCCCCCCAGAAGTGCTTCGGCACATTGTTGGAGAACATAATTGATCGGGCTACCTCAAGTAGGTGTCTATTTTTCCTCTCTGTTACTCCATTTTGTTGAGATGTATCCACACATAAACTTAAGTCTATAATGCCTTGTTCTACAAGATAGGAGCCAAGAATGGAGTTGAAATATTCCTTGGCATTGCCCGTCTTTAAGACCTGGATTTTGCTTTTGAATTGAGTGTTAATCATTGAGTGAAAAGATTCAAAGATTGCTTCGGTTTCAAATTTCTCTTTCATGAGAAATGTCCATGTGTTTCTAGTGTGATCATCAATGAAAGACACAAACCAACGAGTTCTTGTTATGTTTTTAATTTTTGAGGGTCCCCAAATGTTACTATGAATTATGAACAATGGGTATGAAGGTGTGTATTGAATACTTGGATATAAATGTCTAGTATGCTTGGCAAGTTGGCAGATTTCACAATGATAAGAATTGAGACTTTTATTATTGAATGTTTGAGGAAATAACCTTTCAAGGTACATAAAATTTGGATGTCCAAGACGAAAATGCCATAACATAACGTTATTTTCATTTGAAATGGACATAGAATTGAAAACAGATTGAAAGACACAACTTGCAAGTGGGACTTGTTGATGTAGAGAAGTACTACTTTCTTTGAGTAAATAGAGCCCCCCATATAGCTCAGCATTGCCAATCACCTTCTCCAAATCCACTTCCTGAAATTCACCCAAATTTGAAGAAAATTTAGTCACATAGTTTAAATCTTGAGTAAGTTTGCTAATAGAAATTAGATTGCAGTCCAAGTTTGGAACATGAAGGATCGAGGAGAGAGTAAGATTTTTTGTTAGTTGAATTGATCCACTTCCTACCACTTTTGAGATTGAACCATCAACTATCCGGACTGTAGATGCACCATGACATGTTTTGTAAGGTTGGAAACTGCTGATATCTCCACTCATGTGATCCGAAGCGCCATAATCGACTATCCAAGGTTTTGGCTACCTGATTTTTGTAGTAAAGGTAGAAAAAGGAGTACCTTGATGTGCCAGTGTGCTGACATGTTGATTCGAAGTTAATGGAGAAGTTTGAGATGGCATGGAGGTCAGTACAAACAATTTCTACAAAGCTTCAAGTTGTTCCTTGGTAAAAGGGCTTGTCTCAGCAAGGTTGTTGTCGTCTGATGTTGTGGTAGTGTTAGCACGGCTGGGCTTCCAATCAGCAGGTTTCCCATGAATTTTTCAACATGTTTCTCTAATGTGACCAGGCCTTTTACAATGTTTATACCATGGCCTTCCCTTCTTCATCTTGTTGTCCTAA
Organism: Artocarpus hirsutus; assembly: GCA_946598075.1. Classification (NCBI taxonomy): domain Eukaryota; kingdom Viridiplantae; phylum Streptophyta; class Magnoliopsida; order Rosales; family Moraceae; genus Artocarpus; species Artocarpus hirsutus. The sequence goes on along the minus strand of CAMOHE010048647.1, from coordinate 38,184 downwards.
TTTTGTTAAGACGAGCTGTGTGTAAAAAGGGCTGATCCTTCCATTGTTGGGTTTGTGCTAAAGTCTCCTATCAGCATCACTTTCCTTCGGCTTTCCTCCTTTCTAACTTCTGAAAAAACTTCTTGTATAGTAGGTAGGGGTTTAGTTCCCATAATTCTCCCCCTTACTTCATCTAGGTCTTTGTTTAGTGCAAGAAGAAATTTGAATATTCTCTTTTGTTCAACAATCTTCTTGTATTGGGTAGAGTCTTTAGGGCACTTCAAGGATTGGATTTCAAACTTGTCTAGGTGCTGCCAATAACGTGTCAAGGTATTGAAGTACTGAGTTATACTTAAGTCACCTTGTCGTAGATCATGAAGTCTGGTTTCAATTTCAAATAACTCTGATGTATTTTCTGAACTTGAGTAGGTTTCCCGAGCTACATCCTATATTTCCTTGGCTGTCTTGTAAAGTAGAAAATTCTCTCCAACTTCAATGGTCATGGAATTAATTAACCATGACATAACCATGTTATTTTCTGCCTTCTAGGTTCGAAACTTAGCATCTGATTTCTCTGGAATGAGAACTTCACCAGCGAGGTATTCATCCTTCCCTTTACTGTAGATATACATGAGGACTGATTGTGACCATTGAAGGAAATTATGGCCATTGAGTTTGTGATTGGTTATGAGAAGGGAGGAGTTTTCTTGAATATTAGAGGCGGGATTTTGGTCGGATTTGGAACTTACTTCAGATGCAGAAGAATGTGAATTCATGCCGTATTTGGTCATGATGAGAAATCGACAATTGAAGGAATTGGGAATGAGAAATTTTGATGAGGGAATTAAGGTTCAAAGGTCAGCTTTGATACCATGTAGATTTATAATGAAAAATGGCTGAAAATTCTCATTCACATGTGAACAAGTTACATCCTTAATTTAAAGAACCCGTGGCTGACATTCCAGACCATAAGAACAAGAGAAAAAATCCCTATAAATCAAGGAAATCAGATTTCTAGAGAATCAGAGAATAACTGATTCTATTTATTAGGAAATAAACTAAATAATTAATTATCCTAACTACCTATCCTGATATTCTAACAAAAGAGATTATCCTAGTCAGCCGTGGCCCTTTTCCACACATAGACATTTGTAAAATAGAAAGGGTTGTTGTATCTACAGGGAAGTAAAAAATTTGTAACTCGAAAAATTGATAAACATAAATATCCAAAAAGGCAAGTGGTTTTTTAAAACAAAGTTTAAAATAAAATAAATATTTTTGTGGTTTTTGATTTAAAATTTTAAACATTAAACTAACAAGGTAAGGTTTTGAGAATTACTCATATGTTTTGTAACCAATATGGAAATTAATTTTAAATAATAATTATCTAAAGCATTTGAATTATTATATCTTTTCTTGTTAATAATAAGCATAATTACTACTTTTATAAGTCAACCTAAAGTGATAATGTAACAAGCTATAATGTAATAAGGGTTTTTCTATAAAAAGTAACAAAATAATCACATTTTACTAATGATTTGATGCACTAACTATAAAAATTATAATCGTTATCACTACAACTATAATTAACATAATTTTAAGATAGAAAAGATAATAACAAGTCAAAATTAATATATTTTAATGGAATAAATTTTTATGTTAATTTTGGTAGAATCTCGTTTTATGAAATATATAAAATCGATAATATAATAAGCTATGCTATAGGAAAAGATATTCTATAAAATTAAGTATTATTTCATTATTGTTAATATTAATTATGCAACAGAATTAAATTATATAAAGAAAGCATAACTGAAATTATGTAAAAATATGCTGCATAACAACATTAATAATAATTACTAAAAAATAGAAAATATAATTTATTTCATAAAAATATAAATATTATAACGCAGATATAGAGTTAAAAACTGCATCAAAATACTATACATATAAGATCATCTCTTTGTCTCATCAGACTTTTTGCATTAATTTATGCATTATTTTATTATTTTAGTGGGGTCAGAGGACTGTTCTAGTAGCATTTCCTCCTAAAAGAGAAGATTGTTAAGTTTAAAACTTAGTAGCTAAACAAGGAAGGAGGGAGGGGGTATGAATGTCGAATGAAAAGGGAACACTCCCTTTTATAGTGAACAAAATTTCACTATTTATATTTTTATAATAATATGAATATATTATTTTATTTATTTAATTATTATTTAATTATTTTTATTAGTTTATTCGAAATATTTGAATAAGAGTTGTAACTTTTTCAAAAATTTTCCTCCTTTTTCCACGCGGTTCCTTGCTTTTTAGTGTGTGAATCTTTGGATGAAATCCCATGTGGTGTGGCGATAAGCGGTAGAAGAAAGACGCAATCTAAGCCTTCAATCGTGGGATCGAATGGCCACTAGGCGATGAAGAAGAATGGATCTAAGTGAGAGCATGAGGGACCAAATTTGGGCGAACAGGAGCCGTAGGAGCTCGCAACGGATGGACAAACGCGGTTGAGTTGACTCTTAAAATGCATGCATAGCATCAAACGTGGTTGAGAAGCTCCCTGACACATAGGCCCAGCTTTGGGGGCTAATGTGCTTGCTGTAGGCACATGTGGCGCACGCGCCAATGGCGTAAAGACACGTGAACTCCAATAGTATAATCTAAATCTTCATTTTTAAAGTATTTGTTGTTCGATTTTGCCCGTTTTGGTGTCGTTTTGCTCCTTTCTGCTCTAGAATTCAAATATAAAAACAAATAATTGAAACAAAAGTAATTATTTTATAAACATAATATTTACAACAATCTTAAAAATATTTATTTTATATTAAAACACACAAAAATAATTGCAAGTTTTACAATTTCAACCTTTTTAGTTTGACATATATATAATTTTTAAGACTTAAAAATATTTTTAGAAATTACTAAAAATATTATAAAGCATATTTACAAACTTAAAACGCACTATAAAACATATTAAAACTCAAAATAAAATTGCCACTAATTATTTTTACGGTTTTAATTAATTTTAAGCTAAACTAATATTTTACATAAAAAATTGATTCTAAAGATTACCAAAAATATTATTAAACATAAAAACATATTAAAAACACAAATTTAGACATATTTTCACACTAATATACTAAAATACTATTTAACACTAAATACTATTAATAAGGGATTTAATGACAAATAATAGTGCAAAATAAATGACTTTTAACTTTATAACATGTGTATTTTTATGTATTCATTAGTACCTTTGCTTCTCATGAAGCTAAAGCTAAAGCCCTTGCTTTATGTTTCGTTTGGGCTAAGGATGTGGGACTAGATCTCTATAATGTGGAGTTTGATGTATAGATAAAAGTTCAAGCTTTGAAGACTAATAATTTTAATTGTAATGAGTTTGGTCTTTTATTGTCAGATGTATCTTACTTGTTATCTTTATTTCTAGGTGTTAAGATAAGGCATGCATTTCGAAAAGCAAATAATGCAGCCCATTGTTTGGTTTCTTATGCTCTTAATATACATGACGAGCTTATTTGGTTGGAGGAATCTCCTTCACCTGTCGAAACTCTTGTTATATTTGATGTTTTGAATCAATGATAATTATTTCTGAGTCTAAAAAAAAAATCAATTTTTAGTGTAAATAACTTTGAGAGTCCCTAAACTTTTAGTATCGTGACAATTTGGTTTTTGAATTAATTTAAAGGGTTAGAATAGTCCCTAAACTTTTAACATTGTGATAATTTAGTCAGTGGATTAATTTAATAGTCTAAAAAATTCCCGAAACTTTTAACATTGTGACAATATGATTCTTAAATTAATTTAATAGACTAAAATAGTGATGACATACGTGGTGGCACTATGACGGCACAATATCGTAGTGTGGCCAGTCGAGTGAGGCAACTGGTGGGATAGCTATAGGGCGGTTTTATTGCAAGGGGTATATTACAAGGTAACGCAAGGTCAATGCTGTGAAGAGGAATGCCATAACGTGAATACCACCGTGATGTTTTCTATTTAAATTTTAACACTGGCTAATAAATGAGACTGATTTTACTATTAAAAATTAATTCATAAACTATTTCATCCTATTAAATTAGTTCAAAGATTAAATTATCACAATATTAAAAATTTAAAAACTATTTTAACCAATTAAATTAATTTAATAATTAAATTGTTACAGTATTAAAAATTCAGAAACCTTTAAACTATTAACCCAAATTTTTACTCTAAAAAAAAGAAAAAAGAAGCCTTAAATGCGATGTTTCCCACTCTCCCCTCAAAAAATCCTTTGGGCGTGTGGGAGAACGTCAACCGTGCATGCACCAACGTCCGCCGCCGCCATCGACGAAAATACGCGAACCCAGCCACAGAGAGCACGGTTGTTGATTAAGGGTCGTTTGAATTTAGTGGGAAATGCTTCTTAATGTTTTGAGTAGGCGTTGCTTTTGCACTTCTGCTTCTCCTCAGCCATGGCTGTTCGTTGGTTTGGGAAACCCAGGTCATAAGTACGCGAAAACTAGACACAACGTACGAAAAAATGATTATTCCCAAAATCCACCTTTTGATTTTAAGTTTTGAAATTTATAATTCGCTCTTGGCTTTTAAATTAGCAGGTTGGATTTGAGATGATTGATGCTTTTGCTGAATCACAAGGAATTTTGATGAACACACTTCATTGCAAAGCTGCATTTGGGCAAGGTATTTTCTATTATTTTAGACCTTCCTTCGTAACAATTCTTTTTTTATCAGTTCATTTTCAGAAACATAAAATAAATGTAATTTATTTTATTTTTTTGTGGAATCTGTTAGGTTTTGTTGGGGATAGCCCTGTTTTTCTTGCAAAGCCTCAGACCTACATGAACCTGAGTGGTGAATCTGTAAGCTTATTTTATTTTATTTTATATTTGACATGGAAAGAGTACACTACCAGAACTGAATTCATGGCATAAAATGGTTAATCTCATTATCCTAGATTCATAATCTTGGCAAAGCCTTAGAAAGATGCAAACTTGATGTATAATTTCCAACACTATGCCTCTAAACTTTATAGACCTTTGTTTTACTGCTTCTTGCCTGTGTTTTGAGAGTGTCTGGGTAAGCAAATACACTCTTTTTCATCTTTTTCCTTCTTATGTATGCCTTAACTTATCAATCAAATACACTCTCTGATTTCTTTCTTTGGAATTTTGGTGACACGAATTCTGGGATGTACTGGCTGATATCGGCATTGATGTGGGAGTTAACTTAATTCTTACATTTATTGTAGTACAAGTTCTTTTTTTTTTTTTTTTTTTTTTTTTTGTTTTTCCCTTCTCCTTAACCTGGAAAGAAATGACCTTTCTACATATATGAATATAAAGAATCTATAATAGACACTCATTTATGTTGGTTAGCTTGGTGGAAGATTGATAGTTAAAAGTATTATTGGATGTTGTATGAGATGAATGTGAAAGGACACATTAATTAATTATAGGAAAAATTGGGAATTTTATTTTAAACATATGTAATGGAGTTCACTACAATACTTTTTTTTTGGGTGACAAAAGAAAAAGCATGGGCTTTTAGCGGAACAATCTTTCGGTGAAAGGAAACATTAGTTAATTATAGGTAAAAATTTGGAATTTTTTTAATATATGTAATGGAAATTACTGCAATAGTTTTTTTTTTTTTCTTTTTGAAAAGAAAAAGCATGGAGTTTTAGCAGCTTTCTTCAAAACAATCTCTCAAACAACAAAGTTATGATAATTGGCTCAAGATCCTTGTACCTAAAATACTTGGCATAGATAAAAGGAAAACAGCTCAAATTATGAAAAGGAAGGAAATTAACCAAATCAGAAGTAGAGGCTCCAGGACATTCTCCAATTTAAACTGGGTTGTACGAAGCCAAAAGCACACTAAATATAACCCAATCCAAGTATCCACCTATAAAAGCCAAGCTAATATGTTTGCAATACTCAACTCCTGCTGCGTCTTCGCTCCCTCGGACCATTACCATTGGCATATGGCACCTCCTTTCATCCACAACATGGTTGTGACCTGCTGTAGCAGCGTCCGCGAGGTGACAAACTGCGGCATCTTGGCGACTGCCCATGGGGATTGTAGCTCCTTCAACCGTAACTTGGACTTCTACGTTTTTGGGGGGGCTACGATTATGACGCCTTCCTGAACCACCACGCAAACTGCATTCACTAGCAAAATGATCAGGCCCCCCACGCTCATAGCACTTCAAACCTGAACCCCCAGAACGATGACAACCCCGTCCTCGTTCACCACCACTGCCTCTTGAGTTGCGTGAAAGCTCTAGTCTCCATCCATTCTTACCATCCAATTCACAGATTGCAACCTCTGCATACCTAGCGTCAAGTTATGAAACTCATCTTCTAGATCACGTCCAGTTACCTGTGGGCTAAGGTTTCTGACATACACACGAGACATCTCTTAAACAAGTCTTACCAACATGCAGAGGCAGAGGATTGGAAAAACCCCAATAGCTTTCACTCAAGGCAAATTTTTCCTGAACTTTCCTTGACTGTGGAATTTACTACAATATTACACCATTTGGGTTTCAGTTTTCTCATGCACTGAAGAGATGTTTGCCTATCAAGTTGTTACAAGGCCTGAAATTGATATCTTTCATTGAAAGTGAAACATATCAAATCTTGTTTTGTTCAGACTTGCATAATATACATTTCGTCCTCGTGATTTGCTAGTTATATGAGGTTACCTTTGTCTTGAACCTCGAGCAAAATGTCTTGTTTTGAACAAACTTGTTTTTAACTTGTGTTTATCTGTGCATCACTGCAGACGGGGCCTCTTGCAGCATACTACAAGCTACCACTTGATCGTGTCCTTGTGGTAATTTTACTGTTTACACTGTGCTCATTCCTGTCTATTTTTTTTTTTTTACAAGTTTTAACTTTTTCTGCGATTTTAATATCTAATTCAGGTAAAAGAAAAAAGATTTTTTTAATCTTTACTCAACTGTTCATTTGTTTCTTTACTCTTGCCTGGTGATAGTTTCATGATGACATGACCTTACCATGTGGGGTTCTTCGTCTTCAGGACAAAGGAGGTCATGGAAGCCACAACGGGTATGATAAGATTATGATATGTTGTGCAAGACGAATTGATTCTGAATGGATACATAGTTTATGACAGTGACGAATTTTTCTTTTTACACAATTTTGTGTGAAAACTAGAACGGTGGTGTTGAGAGAGATACTGAAGTTTTAGGTTTTCAACATGCTATGAGATCTAAGATAAATAACTGATTTCAAGTTTTGGTTTGTAATATGAGATTGCTACTTGTGGTCTGATTGACGAACAGCTCGAGTATATTGCAAAGTTTTAATCAATTAATAACTTTATCAGATTTTGGAAGGATCCATGTACTTTGACATGAATTCCTATGTTTGTGTTAGGTTGGTTTTGAAGCTTATTAGATCAAGTACAGAAAAAAAGGAGTTTCTTTTCTTCTCCTTCTTTCTTCAACAGAAAATATTGCGAAGAGTTGCAACAAAATGGACTTGTATATTTGCATTATTTGTATTTTAAATCGTGGAAAATCTTTTTCCTTTTGTGTTTTTAAGTAATTATTTGAATATATATGTAATTAAGTTTACAATTAAAAGAGAATGATTCTGGTTTCTACAATTTAAAGGCTAATCCATTAGTGCATCAGTTCTTACTTTTCGTTTTAAAACCTTTGGCTAGACTAAAGAGCGTGATCCAACACTTATGAGGAAACCGAGAATTTCCTCGGTTTAGAATCGGTGAGTTTCAATGCGTTAACCATTAAGTTTTTTACTCTTTTTTTTTTTTTTTTGGCAGCACTAGAAAATTTTGATGATATTTTATCAGGTATTGGGAGGCCACCTGGTCAAATGGATCCCAAAGCATTCTTGCTTCAAAAATTCAATACAAAAGCTCAAGAGCAAGTAAGTCTACTAAACATTCTTATTGTGTCAGACAGCCATTTACCTTTCTGTATCAAAGAAAATCAATATCCTTGTGACATTCACTCACTAGATAAAACAAAAACCATATGTGTTCATATATCTGTTAGAATCATTCCATAATTTGGTTTTGAATTGGATTTTGTCACTTTGGGAGTGCATTTTCTTTGGCTAATGCCTATATCTCTTGTGGAAGTTCAATGATTTTCATGTGCTTGAATAATTTATCAATCATATTAGTCATGATTAAGCTTTTTGTTGAGTTACTCCATGGGCATTTGTTTTCCGCTTCTAGTAACATGCTCTGTGCTTTTCGGACAAGATCGATGTCGCCTTGCAAGAGGGAGTTGATATCTTGAAGTTTCTACTATCAAAAGGCTTGTCAGAAAGCGCAAGACGCTTTAACACCGAGCAAAAGTACAAGCATTTACGAGTGCAGACGCTACCCGCATGACAAAATTACTGTTTTAAAATTTTTCTAGTGAGTATACAGTTTTGGTAGGCTTGTAAATTTGTAAGGGAATTCGTAAGAGAGGAAAGACTTAAAATACATTTTGGGTGTGGCTATTTTAGTGCCAAATGGAGAAAGAAAGTGTATATTGTTGTCGTTGTTGTGTTATTATCATTTATTTTTTTGGTTTTTAGTGCAAAACTCTATTTTCTCCGGACTGAAAATTTTGGAGACCTTCCCCTCAGAAAAAAAAAAAAAAAAAATGGAGACCTCATATATGTGCCGTCTGATGAATTTTGGGCCCATTTGATGCATTGAATATGATAGTCCTAGAGGATTGGATTGCAATGTATTGGAATAGATGTGATAAAATTTTAACTGATTTAATCTTATGTTAGGTGTTGTGTTATTAAGATAGGGGTTTTTTTGTAAAAAATTTTCAAATTTTGGGTCAATTGTAATTTGTTTTTTAATTTTTTGTGTTATTTTGGCCCCTTATTTTTTTTGTAAAATTATAATTTGACCTTAAATTTTTATAAATTTTTGTAAATAAGTTCTTGAAAATTTTCACAATGTAAAAAAGTTAAGTTTAATTTCATGCCTTTTAGCAAAGATTTACCTAATCTCTTTTCAAGGAGATTCAAGCATGGATTGAATTAGCTCTTATTTAATCTAATCTTTTAATGTTTTACACTAAACAAAGTATTAAGATTTAATTTAATTCAATCTTTTCTAATACTTTACACCAAACGTTAGCTACTAGACTGAATCTTTGCTTGATTTGGTATGCATTATGACGGTTGATACAAGTTGACTATAATATCACTTGTAAAAGAGGGATAATTTTGTGAAGAGAAGTAGTAGCATTTCCAAACCCTAAAAGGGAAATCCGCAGCATCGTGGATTTTTCAGTTGACCATCTGACCAACTTGATTATTCAACGATTATTATAGAAGAAAAATGATGTAAAAAACATATATATAAAATTACCAAAGACAGTATGACAATTTCAACAAGCCATTCACACGAACAGAAAAAAATTCCAAAAAACTTTTGCAAGTAATGGGAATTAATTAAGTTCGTGATTCTCATTTGATATTGGATCATATCCCACTATTATTTTTCCTTAGCATATTTTTGAAACGTTTTAAAAGTAAATGGCGTATTTTTAAAATCATTGAAATAAATTGCATATTTACTGGTAATAATAATTTATTTATCTAACGCTAATTAAAGAAATTATTCACTTCTAAGAAAAATTATTTACCGATAAGCATGTTATTTATTTCAGTTACTTTAAAATATCGTATATACTTAAAAAAGCCTTTAAAGTATGCTATTTATTGTAGTATTGTTTTTGTTTTTGTTTTTTGTTTTTCTATAATTATCTTAGGGATTTTTATAAATGCTATCTTTTGAACCTTAAAGTGCATTAGCATTTTCATTTCAAACTAAAACTTTTAGTTGTTATAATGTAAGGCTCTCATATACTATAGTGTCAAGTAAAAGTATGTTATAGTATAAAGCTCTCACATGCTGCAATATTTTTAACCAATGCTCCCAGACATCTCATTAAATTTAGAATTGCCATATATATTTTAAGTAGTGGCAAACTTAAGCGACAAATGTAGTACAACTTTTTAAAGTATGATATGAATAAATATGTTTTTTGAAAGTGTGGTATAACATGTAGTTTTCTTAATTATCTTTGGGCTAAAATTTCATCAATCCGAGATCCATGGATGAAAAATATTGGGTAATTTTTGTTGAAAAACCTTGGGTAAATTTTTGTGTATTAATTGATGTTTGTTAGCTGTTGGACCATAATTGTAATAAATTTCAAAATTTAAGGTGTTATTTGTCAAAATTAAAAGTTCAAGGTCTAAGTTGCTAAATACAAAAAGTCCAAGGTGCAATGGTGTATTAACCCATAAAATATAGAGAAATATGATTGTTAGGACTATTGTGGAGGGCTTGCTGACATGGAAGGTGTAACTCTCATGGTCTCTTTTGGTTAGTACAAGTAGCTTGTCATCAATTGTGATGTGGCAGTATGTCACACCCCGAAGTACGGGAAGTGACGTGGTAGATTAATTAAGTTAATTAAATAAAAATTTAGTTAAAAATTGGGTTTTAGAATTAATTTTATTAATAAAAATATGATAATTGTAGAACCAATTTAGAGGCAAGCAGTTATAATTTTTTTAACAAATGAGAATAATGATAAAATAAACAATAAAGAAAAGATGATAAAAACTACGGAGGAATGAGAATGGGTCCCACTGACCCACATCTTGTGCACACATACAGTACTGACAATATATTATTACAACCACAGTCCAAGTAAAGAGGAAAAGTTAGAAAATTACATGCCTTGATTTAAATAATTCAATAACCTACTTAGTTCTTCTATTGCTCGTAAATTCTGTCGGTGGACTCCTCTTCAAACCTAAGCTGAAATCCACTTAGGGAAAAGGTTTTAAAACAAATAAAACGTAAACGAAAGGCTCAGTAGGACTATTTATTCAAAACATTTAATTTTTAAAGAACTTTCATTAAACAAATAAACATCTAGAAGGTGAACTTGAATGAGTAAATAAATAAATAAATATGTAAATAAGAATCCAATAAAGATTTATCTTACCAAAACAATTTTATAGGTCGACCAGAAAGAATAACATTTTCTTTTCCTGGGCAAACCATATGTAAATTACTACCGTAGCGGCCCAGCTGGGTTTCGGGACCTGCCTCCAAGGTCGACCCAATCTCTAATATGGCATCATGCCCCACATTATAAATATATATATATGTATATATATCTTTTCATGATTATTAAAATCTCTTTTTACTAAATACAATCATTTACATTCATTATGATGTTTATTGTGAAAACCACATCAATCTATTGTTTGTAAAAATATTCAATAAAATGCTCTTTCAATCAGTTATTGAAAACATTTTGATAAAAATCCCTTTTAGGCTAAAATCATTTTAAAATCAGGTTACCAAAGAAAAGAAGTAGAAGTCTTACCTCGATACTCGTGTTCGTGTCCTACACCGTAATCCCGGTCCACTATACGTTAACTCTGCGGATCCATGTACAACCTCAAATGTATAATAACTTAGTTTATCAGTATCTAACTTAAGATATCCTATGTTACTAAATCATCTCATGGTGTCCTAGTGTGCCATTTAAGTTTATAAAATCATTTTACAAAGTTAAAATTTCAATCAGGGTTCAAAACGATGAAAACAGGTGAAAAATCACAAAATTTTATCATGCCCGGTCGGCCTATCGGTCACCCTGGTTTGGCCGGCTGAACTGCATAGTTCAGCCTGTTGGAAAACTAAGTCTGGTCAGTCGAACTTTTTCAGGTTCGGGCTGTCGGTCGGATGAATCCGGCCTACCAAACACGAAGTTCGGCCTGCCGATTTGAAAAAATTACAGAATTTTCCAAGCACGGGTCTCGGCCTCCCCGAGCCCAAATCTTCAATTCTAACCTGTTTTTTCAGTTCTCTGGCATGGTAATGATCATAATTGATAGAAAAACATAGTAGATTACTTTTTAATACTTTAAAACAAGTTTTAAACAAAATTTTCAAATAAATCCAAAAATAGAGAAAATAGAGAAAAATAAAAAATCTTGATTTACATCCGTTTTGATGAAATGAAGTTTATATTCTAGTTATTCTAAGTTCCTCTAACTTAGATTGAATGTTTTCTAAGCTTAGAAAAGCTTAGATTTTGAAATGCAAGAAAAATTGAAAAATTTAAAAAGTTTTGAAAATTTGAGAACTAACCTTGGATTAAGCTTTGAATAGAGTTTGTGGTTGCTCAATCGCATTCTCGAGCCTTCAATCCACTAACCCGAAGCTTGAAATTGAATTTTGTTTCAAAATTTTTGAGAAAGAATGAGACAGAGAGAGAGACCGAGAGAGCAAAAGAGAGAGGGAGAGTGACGAGCGAGAGAGAGGAGAGAGAGAGTGTGAGTAAGAGTGAGAAAGAGAAAGAGAGAGTAAGAGATTTTATAAAGAAAATGGGAGATTATTTTCAAAAATACCACGTCCCGCACGTGGTTTTTCAAAGTGGGGCGTGTTGATCATTTGACAAATTGTTTTGTTTCAAAATTCAAAATAACAAATAAAACTAATTTAAAGTAATTAAAAATCATCAAAAGAATAAAAACAATATTAATTTAGAAATTCCACTAAATAATCAAATTAAGTTTAAAATATTCATTATGGTATACTAATCCACCATTTAACATATTAATAACATCAAATTAATTTTGGGGTGTTACACAGTACATTGGGTAGTAGATACCGGTGAGAATAAAATTACAATCCCAGCATTAGAAATGGCTAGAAATTGCAAGTAACGATATTGGCCTGGTTGGGTATAAGCTAAACACGGATGACCCTGAGGAGAGAAGTTTTTAAGGGCGACACCCATTACGATTCTAGGTCCAACAACGATGAAAACTTGACAGAAGGAGATCTTTAAACGAGCAAATAGCATGGGAGAGGAATGTAACCAATTGTGGAGGTGATAATGAGTTTGCTAGGCTAGCTGTGTGAAATAGTAAGGAAATACGATACCTCGGGTAGAGTGGCTCATTGCACTAGAGGTAAGGTTGACTTGCAAAATAACAGGATAGCCATGGGTACTAGTGGGAGATTGTGTTTCAGTTTTAATGGCGGAATTTTCTCTAAAGGGTTTAGCGCCTTATTACTGTCATTAGGAGGAGCGTCTAGAAACTTGTTCTAGAGGAACCTCGCCAGAAACTATGAAGCTTTTGTTTTTTGATGAGAAAACTAGGGTATCTTGAGGCTGAGAAGGTGTTTTCTAGAGGTGTGGTTACTGTTTTCTCTTAATCTAATAAAATTTGGGTAGGAGGCTTTTTTAACATGGTTGCGTAAACAATTGACATGCACTAGTATATTTTGATCTAGGTTATTTAATTATCTTACCGGTGCAATATAAAAAATTAAAAAAATCCCTACAAACTAAAGGAAGAACATTTACAAGAGAGAGAGAGAAAGAGAGAGAGATATATATGAGTATACTTTTTAAGATAAGTATTTGAACTATATTGAACATTTACCATAGCATCAGTTCTTTGCTTGTGGAAAAGACAAAGGAAAGGGATTAAAACTTTTATTATTGCTACCCTAAATATATATTTATTATTATTATTATTATTATTATTATTATTGCTTCGCATACCAGGAGAATAAAGAGAAAAAGAAACATTAATTTTCTTAAACCCCGCGCAAAAAGATTAGCTGAAACAAAAGTAGAGATATATAAGAGGGCAAATTTGAAAAAAGGGTTAAAGAAAATTTGAAATTAAATAAATGACTTATTTTTTTTTGGCACCAAAAAAATGCTTTTTTTGAGCACCGAAGTTGTCCCAGTTTTTTTCAGAGACAAAAGAAAAATGACTGTATCAAAGAGAGGAACCTAACTAGGGTGTAAACAAAAAAAAAAACTGGAACTGTTTTGATGCCCAAAAAGCTAGTTTTTTTATGCCGAAAAACCAAAAAGAAAAAAAAGGTCATTGACCAAATAAAATTTTTTGAAAAAGTCATTTTTAAAAAAGACCTTATATAAGAACCAAAAAAAAAAAAAAAAAGGTGGGAATCAAATTGAGAACCATCTTTGCTTCCATTTAAATATATATGTGTGTGTATATATATATATATATATATGTATATAGAGAGAGAGAGCAGAATCACGTAATTTTTTTTTTTGAAAATAGATAGCAAAAATGGCTTACCAAACTTTTTTTTTTTCAAAGTATTGTATCGTGACTAACGGAATTTTGGCACGTGTTATTTCTTAATTTTAAATAGGGGATTAGAATTTCTAATATGAATGAAGCAAAAGACTTTTTAAGAGATTTACAACTATAAAATGTAGATATTGTTAACATTCTTAAGAGGATATATTTTGTGATTATAAAACTAAATCCTATTGTTCATTTTTCGTACACCTTAAATATGTACAAATATAACAACATCATCCTCATTAAAAAAAAAAAACACAATTTCATACTATTTGTAAATAATCGTAAATCAAACATCAAATATAAAGAAATAGCAAAGACCCGAATGAGAACGTAATTCACCATATGCTTTTAGTAAAAGGCACATCATTTCAACTTGGCAATAAAAATGGCAAAACCAAACTGAAAAATTAGAAATGTGAAAATCTGCAAATGAAAATTCAATTAATCAAATCAATTACTTGTCACGCCCCAGAGTACGAGAGGTGACATGGTAGGTTGATTAAGTTAATTGAGTAGAAACTTAGTTAGAACATGAGTTGAAGAATTAAGAAATTATTAATAAAAAAGTGATAATTTTAAAACCTTTTTAAAGCGAGCAATTATAATATTTAAACAAATAAGAATAACAAAATAAACAATATGAAAATAATAATTAAGAACTAAGAAGAAACGAGAATGGGTTTCACTGACCCACATCTTGTGCCACATATAGTACTGACAATATTAAATTACAACCACAGTCTAAAGTAAAGAGAAAAGTTCAATAATACATGCCTTGATTTTACTATTCAAATAACCTACTAATTCTTCTACTGTTCGAATGTCCTGTTTGTGGACTTGTCTCCGATCCTAACCTGATATCCACCTAGAGGGGGAAAGGATTTAAAACAAATAAAATGTGAACGAAAGGCTTAGTAGGATTATAATTTAAAAACATTTAATTTTAAAAAGAAAATTTCCATTATTTAAGAAAATAGTTAGAGAATGAACTTGAATAAATAAATAAATAAAATTCAATAAAAATTTATCTTACTAAAACCATTTATTGGTCGACCAGAAAGAATATCATTTTCTCTTTCTTGGACAAACTATATATATTTCGCCACCGTAGTGGCCCAGTTGGGTTTTGGGACCTGCCCCTAAGGTCGCGCTCTACACGACCCGATCTCTGATATAGCATCATGCCCTTATATATATATTCTCTATAAATATTAGAAATCTCTTTTTTTACCAAGTATTCTCATTTACATTCATTATGAGGTTCATTATAAAAATCACCTCGGTCTACTGTTTATGAAAACAGTTTATAAAAATCCTTTTTCAATCACTTATTGAAAACATTTGATAAAAATTCTTTTGAAGCCAAAATCCTTTAAAAAAATATGGGTTACCAAAGGATAGGGGTAGAAGTCCTACCTCAAAACTTGTGTTGGTGTCCCACACCGTAATCCCAGTCCTCTATATATTAGCTCCATAGATCCATGAAACCCTAAATGTATAATAATTTAATTTATCAGTATTTAGTTTAAAGTATTCTATGTTGTTAAACTATTTCATGATGTCCTAGTGTGCCATTTAAGTTTATAAAATCATACTGTGATGTTAAAATCTTAATCGGGGTCCAAAACGATGAAAACGGATGAAAAATCACAAAATCTCACCATGCCCAATCGCCCTGCCGGTCACCTTGGTTCGGCAGGCTGAACTGCATAGTTTGGCCTGCTGAAAAACCAGGTTCGGTAGGCCTAACTTTTCCAAGTTTAGCTTGCCAATCGTATAAATCCGGCCTACCGAACTGAAAAATTTTTAGAATTTTTCAGGCACGGGTCTCGGTCTCCCCGAGCCCAAATCTTAAATTTCAACTTGTTTTCTTAAATCTCAGGTATAGATAATGATCATAATTAATAGAAAAATATAATAGAACACTTTTTAACACATTTAAACAAAGTTTACACAAAAAATTTGAATTAAACCGAAAAGCAAAAAAAATAGAGAAAAATAAAAAATCTTGATCTAAATCCATTTTTGACCAAACAAAACTTGGATTCTAAGTATTTCAAGTCTCTCTAACTAGGATTCAGGGTTTTCTAAACTTAGGAAAGCTTAAATTTCAAAATACAAGAAAAATTAAAAAAATTGAAAAAGTTTTAAAACTTTGAAAACTAACCTTGGATTCGAGCTTCAAATCATGTTTTTGGTTGCTTAATTGCGTTCTCGAGCCTCCAATTTGTTGAAAAACCAAAGCTTCGATTCAAATTTTGAATGAGAAAGAAAGAGGGAAGAATGAGAGAAACACATAGTGAGGGAGAGACGAGAGAGTGAAAGAAGAGAGAGAGGGAGAGAACGAGAATGAGAGCGAGAGAGTGAGGGAAATGAATAAATAGAGAGAAAAGTAGGCGGTTTTACTGTGTGAAAACCGTGTACTGTCCTTGGTTTTGTAAAAGGGGCATTTTTGACATTTGACAAATTGTTTCGTTATAAATATTCAAAATAACAATTAAAATAATTAAGAGTACTTAAAAATCATTAAAATAATCAAAAACAACTTTAATCTGAAAACTTCACAAAATGATCAAATTAAGTTTAAAACATTCATTACGGCACACTAATCCATAATTTAACACACTAATATCACTTAATTAATTTTAGGACGTCATATTACTAGAAAACAAAAACCTAAAATTTATACGAAAGAAAAAAGAGGGAAAGTAAAAAAGTAAGTCGGTCGTTTGTTTCATAAGTTTAAACTACAATTTAAACTTATTTGTTATAATATTTTCTTTTACAAAAATTTAAAATTTATATTCAAAGCTATAAACAAATCAAAATTGAATTGTAAAGAAGAAGCATGAACAGTTGTAAAAAATAAGGTGTAAAATGTTAGATAAAGATTCAGTTACGTGGACTAAATCTGAATACTATTAATATTGTTATACTTGTATTTCTATACCATGCCTAGTAGTTATTAATATTATTTAAATACTGTTAATATTTATGCATGAAAAGTAATAATTATATTTCACAATTAAAAATGAATCTATGATATTTCACAAAATGAATCTAAGCTTATATATGCTTAATTTGTAGTGGCGTTTTACAAAGATATGAGAAGGTTTGTTACATGAAAAAAAAAAAAAAAACAATAACCAATATTGTGTATCGCTAAAATTTGAGAAGGTTTATCATATGAAGTTAAAATAAAACAAAAACCAAGTGCAAATAAACATTGAAGTAGCAATAGTGTTTATAATAAAAAAAATAAGAAAGCATATGCAAATTGGTTGAGTGATAATTGAAGTGCAAGGTGTAAATTCATGCACAAACTAAGTGGATAAATCGTGACTTTTGGATTTAAATTAAAAAAATAGATCTCTTGGTCGAAGTAAAAAAATAAATAAGAGGATTCCCTCTTCTATTAATTATAACTAATCTATAATAGATAATAGAAAAATGAAAAAAAATCAAAAAAATAATTTCTATTTTCTTAATACAAATGATAAACGAAATGTTACAAATGGGGCCTAAGTTTTCTTCTTTCATCAATTCATATGAAACAAAAATTAAAATAAAAGAAAAAAAGATTAAAAAAAGAGTGATCTTCAGCCTGCTAGCACTATCGTTATGCAATTGTAACATTTTTATTCAACATTATAACACCATTTGTGTATTCTTGTAATACATAATTTATTTTAACATAATACCAAAAAATATAGTCTACTGCCGTTACATTTAACTTGATTCAATGTTACAAAACCATACGAAAAAATTATACATGCCAAATGGTATGTCCGCTAAGCTGAATACTCTAGCTTAAAAAATAAAGGTGAGGAATGAGAAGTATCCTTTTCTTCTTTTAATGCAAATCTTTAATTTTTTGAGCAAAAAGTAATTGCAGATAGAAAGTCTTTCAGAATGGACTTGTAGCAAAAGTTATATCATTATGCTTTGCTTGGTATGAGTGAACAGTAGAGGAAAAGAAAACATTGAAAGGATTTTGGGATAGAAATTAAAATAATGAGATGTTTGTTAAAAAATTAACATAGAAAGGAAAAATGAATGGAAGAAATGGCATGTGGGCCCCACTAAAATTGATTTCTCCAAATATGGATGGATTTTGTGAGGGAAAAGTTTGATAACAATGCAAAGAAAGTGAAGTTACCAATTTATCCTTCTTTTCTATCAAAATTTCAACAAAAAATTTGCGCATCAAATTAGAGAGATAACTAAATAATATTTAGGTAAAATAGTAATTGTTTTAATAGTATTTTTCTATTCTTTTGGTCTTTCTTACAATATCTAACAAGAGAAAATAAAATCATTTTCTTTCCACCTTCACATACCAAACAAGTAAAGAAAAAATCAAAATCTTTTCTTTCCATATGTTTTTTTTTTTCCTTTATAGATTTCTCTTCTCTCTTATTTTTTTTCCTTCTTACCAAACGGAGCATTAATGTCCACCAAACTTAAGGCGTAAAACAAATAGTAGAAGATACAAAAAATTATTACACTCTAACTAAAAAGATTTGTTGAAAAAACCAAAAATTAGGAAAAAAAAAAGGAGCATAGAATAGTAAATGAGATTTACCCCTTCCTTCTTTGGTGGGGAATTACAAAACTTTCACTTAATTTCTTAGCTAAAGTGAATAAGAATGTACTGAATACTCTAACCTAAAAAATAAAGGTGATGAATGAGAATTATCCTTTCTTTCTTTTAGTGGATAATCTTTAATTTTTTGATCTATAAGTAGATTAAGAATATCTTTTAGAGGGAAAAAAGTGTAGAGAAGGACATTATAGAAAGTTATCCTGATTGTCAACCATCCACGAGCCACAGCCACATAACAAATAGTAAAGGATTCAATATATATTATTACACTCTAATTAAAAAGATTTGCGAAAAACGTTGGAAGAAATAGAAGGAACATAGAAAACTGAGTGAGACTTGTTCTTCCCCTCTACACTTGGAAATTGTTAGACTTCTTCGGAATATCTCGGCTAAAACAAATGAGAATGGATTGTAAAAAAAAAGTTATCTTAACTAGTTCTCCTGTTGTCATAAGATAAGTTAATTTAAAATATAAGAAGCATATTAATTAAATTGAATTTTTTTTCTAGAGTAACTTTTTCTAATGAAAGTTTGATAAATAAATGAATTGAGTAAGTGTTATAATTTGCTAATTTTTTTTTTAAAGATTGTAAATTTTCTCTAAATAAAAATAAAAGATGAAAATTGTGCATCAAGCTAGTGGTAGCAAGAAGAAAACTAATCATGGTAAACTTTTTTTCTTTGATTAAGATGGTAGACACTAATTTCCATTTTGGCGGCTATTTTCCTTTCAGACTTGGTGGTAAGATATGAAATTATGCAGTTTACTTTTGCATCCTCTATATCTTTTTTTTTTTTTGAAGGAAGTATCCTTTATATCAGTGAAAACAATAATTTTAAGCTTAATCATTAGTATATGCTCCAAATCCCAGAAAGCTACTTTTTCTTTACATTTTTTTTTAATTTTTTATCTGGATGGAAGAGTTCATTATGCTCCGGTAGCTGTGCCTCAAAAAATAAAAATAAAAAAGGTGACCTTCAGTGAAGCGGAAAATAAAACTTTCTTCAAAACGAAAAAGGGTACGTGAATTTGTAGACAAACTTAAAAAGTGAAACCATGCATAATTTCCTAATTACTAATATGTATCTGTCTATCTGACATTTATTTATCTATGAATTATTAATACTAACTACCGTTAAATTTTAGGGCTCTCTTATTTTGTCATATAAATTTTTAAAATCACTATTTTATCTCTTGAATTTTTAAAATTCTTCACTTTACCTCATAAATTTAAAAATCATAATTTTGCCCTTGTTTTAAACCTCCTTATTTTTTTCCTTTTTTTTTGATTTTTCTATTTTAATAGATAGAATTAAGTCTACATGATTCAAATATGGGTCATTTATAAGGGTAAAAATAAGATTTTATTATTTCAAAGTTTTCTTTCACGTTTTCACTCTCACTTGATGCCCTTATTTTTTTTTTGAATATATGAACTTTCATTTAGGAAGGGTTTTTTTACATATTTCTTTTCATTTTCAATGCGTAATCCATTTAATAAATCTTTATTGTTGGCTGATATCTGAATTTGAATACTAAAAAAGATGAGTTACTCATTAAAGATGAGAAGATATTGGCAAACAATATTGAAAAGAAATGTGCATATAAACTCTTTTTAAATAAAAGCAGATAAAAAAAAAAGTTAAATGAGAGTGTAAACATAAACAAAACTTAAGAATGATAAAATCTTATTTTTATCTTTATAGGTGACCTATCTATGAATTACGTAGGCTCAATTTTGTTTATTTGAATAGAAAATCGATAAACATGAAAAATATGAGGAGGATTAAAATAAGAGCAAAACAGTGATTCTCAAAATTTAGGGGTTAAAGTGAGGAATTTAAAAAGTTTAAAAATAAAATGGTGATTTTTAAAATTTATGAGGCAAAATAAAAGATACTTTAAAATTCAAGGGTATTAGTGTTAATAACCTTTTATCTATACACGCACGTAGAAAACTAAACCGAAATTTTGGTTTAAAAGCCGGCAGTTTCCCATTGTTCCTGATTTTTAGTTCCATCTCCACAACACGTGCATACGTATACATAATAGATATGTATACTTGTTTATATACATACATATATGTTTATATATACAAGTTTTACCGTGAAAATTTCCTTAAAAAAATATAATATTATTGACAACGTCAGAGGCTTTCTAGAGCCCATATATGTGGGAATCAAGTACAAGATATTACTTCTAGAGATTCAAGTAAATGGAAGAAGGATGTTTCGTGAAATTCAACATTTCAGTCATGAACATATTCTGACATTATCAAGGATATCATTTATCTATATTAAAAGAATGGTCTGTGGATCAATTGTATCGTTGAAAGAACGTTAAAAAATCATTGATGACTTCTAATAAAAGCTAAAGATTGCAGCATTCCCATCTCTCTTTAACAGAGTAAGTGTAACGACCGAAAATTTTAATGCACTGAAAAGACATTAAATTAAGGATTTAATTGAGACAAAAAATATGATTTGAGGAAAAGTATTGTATAATAACATGAAAATTATACGGTATTGGAATAATGCAGTGTAAGAAAAATGCACTGATGAAATTATGCAGTATAAAAATTACACTGTAAAAGTAATGCAGTGTAAGAATTGGACTGTTGTAAAGTCACATAGTACAGAATTGGACCGTGTAAAAAGTGTTTTCCACACTTTTTCATATAAAAGCAAAAAGAGAAAAAAAAAGAAAAAAAAGGAAAAATTCAGGATAATTCTCGCACTTTCTCTCTCTTCTTTCTCTCTCTACTTTCTCTCTCCTCACAAAAGTGAAGTTGAGATTTTGAGCTCCGTTTTCGATACCTCCCACACCGTTGGAAAGATTTCGACGAGCTGAGCTCAACGGTGTGCCGAGTAGCCCAAAAGGACACCGGAGGAAGGCTCACGCGCCGCCCAAAGTGGCGATGAGACCCAAAATTTCCGAGCTGATTTCTCCTCCGTTCGACCACCAATCGAGGTGATTTTGGTCTCTATGAACTCGGGGTGATGAGATGAACAAGATGGTACTAAGTTTCCAGCTCAATTCCAGCTGGAAGACCTTCGACGAAGCTGCCCTAGCTCCGCCGTGGCACCACCGTGGGAACCGCCGTTCCCGGCGGCGGTAAGGCACACCGCCAGTGCCAAAAGCTTCAGAGGGGGACGGCAAGTGAAACCCCTAAGCTAATTGCTCGACCCAACCGCCCCTTGCTGGAGATCGGCCAACACCCGAAATCGCCGCCGTGAGGGACGCCGGACTTGCAGCTCCGGCCACCGTTGAGGTTAATTGACCTCATGGTTATGCTCAGAAGAGCACGGGTAACGTGTAGGTGCCTTCAATTTTGGGCAACCACCGCGGGAGGGCGGAGAACGAGCTCCGCCACTTAGCTCCGCCGTGGGCAAGGTGGACCTGCCATTCCATGGCGAGTTGAGCAGCCCCAATAGGGGGGAAATGCTCATAGGGACTTGGGGAAGCTTTCCCCCAAGTCAATTTTGGGCCACCATCGACGGAAGGCCGTGATCGGAGCTGTCAATTTCCACCGTCGATGGAAGCCCGATTTGCAGAGATGGAGGCCGAATTTTATGAAATTGACCCCACCAATGGACTCAGGAGGGTCGATTTAGAGGGGGTAGGCTCAAGCCTAGCCATCAACGAGGCCAGTTGACGCTGGTAACGACGGTCAACGCCGATCAACGGCCGGCCAAGGCTCGTTTTGGGATTTTGCGATCCAGACCTCCGATCGACGATCCGAGATCGCATTC
Organism: Artocarpus hirsutus; assembly: GCA_946598075.1. Taxonomy (NCBI): domain Eukaryota; kingdom Viridiplantae; phylum Streptophyta; class Magnoliopsida; order Rosales; family Moraceae; genus Artocarpus; species Artocarpus hirsutus. Next base: position 15,648 of record CAMOHE010048647.1, on the reverse strand, counting down.
TGACTTGTTTCAACGTTCTGAATGCAATGGTAACCTCCGTTCAAGCTAATTCGACTCCGGTGAAAATCGTCTGGTACCGACTACACGCGGATCGAGGCGATTCAAACAGCAGTATCGGAGTCCAGAATGACATGTTCAAGAATGTATGATCTCCAGGAAGTACTCCTAGCCATTTATGGTAGCTCGAGGAGCACTGCAGAGGATGCTTCATATACTGTTGATATAGCGAGGTACAACCGGACCCACATAACTCGGAGTCCAAGTAAGTGGCAATCTCGCTTACAGTATGAATCATATTTAGATGCTTTCATAAGATTTATGAAATTGCATGATCAGTGATTGGTACACTATTTTATGTGAGAATGAAGGAAAATGACATGAAGGGCAAAATGGTCATTTTATGAAAAATGATCAAAACGAACCCGAAACGCCCGAAGTCGAAAAACATTTCTTAGTGATGATTTTTCATGTTATGTATGTAAGGGAATGTTAAGTTAAGTTATGAGTTTTGTTAAGTCACGAAATGGACGAAAAACCCGTCAAGGGCAAAATCGTCATTTTTATAAAAATGGCTAGAACGGAGCTGAACACTCTGATTTAGCATAACGTTATTAGACAAAAAATGTTCTGTAATATGTTGAGTGATGTAACCGCTAGTGAGACGGGAAATTATATAAAGGGAATGCATGTTTAACTTTTACGTTTTTTTATCAATCGAGTGGATTGATAAATAGAAAGATAATTAATGAGTCGGCTGTCGTATGATCAAGACACAGGAGTTGACTAACAAAAGGGAAAGGAATGAGAAGGAACGAGACAGGAAAGGAATAGAGTACGATATAGCATAGTACGGGTAAGTTTCAGACCTCACCTACAGCATGAAGAAAATGATTTTTAAATCATTTTGGTATATGTTTATAAATGAGCTTGCAATTATTATGCAAGATGTTTTAAAGTATGTTTGCATTAATTATGCAAAAAGTGTTACAGGATAGATCAAGTTTGCAATGTATTTGCAACAATTATGTTTAAAGGTATAATTGCATTTAATATGCATAAAGTTTAAAAGTTTAAAAGTTTAAGTTATGATTTAAAAGTATTTAAAGTATGTTTTGCATTTTTGATAATGCATAATATTTTATGATTAAAGTTATAAGCTTTATGATGCATTGTTATGTATTCAATTAAGTTTTGATATAAAAGTTATGATTTGCAAAATGTGATTGCATTACATGTTGCATATGATATGCAATGAATGTTAGAGTACATGTAATATCACATATGTTATGCAATAAGGTTCATAATGCAAGTGATGGTTTGCAAACCGTGTGTGCATTTTATAATGTATTGATTATGCCATAAGTTGCATATGATGTGACTGCATCTGACATGCTCACAAAAGATAATAAGAAGGTAAAGTAAGGATAAAAAGAAAAGTGTCGTATCAGCCTCTGTGTTATGAGGTAATGAATGTAAAGTTAAAGTAACCTCTAAGATGTGAGATATTTGACTACGTGATCGATAGTCTCAAGTCTTTCACAAGGGAAGCATCATGTATATGATCTCATGATTAATGAGATGGTACGAACATTAAAGTAAGATAAGGAAAGTGAATGAAAGATAAGGAAAGATAAGGACAGAAATGGAAAGTGAATGAAAGATAAAGAAAGTTAAGAAATGAAATAGTAAGTTACAGTAAGAAAAGAGTGCTCATAATTAAAGTACATAATTGAGCATAATTGGAATTATGCGTTATGAATTGCTTGTATTCCTTATTTTAAAGTTTTACGTTAAATGTTTATGGAAAATAAATTTTGAATATTTATGTTAAATGTTCATGAAAAACGTATTTATGTTTATGAAAAACATTTTCATGTTACAAGGAAAGGTTTATAAACGACGTGTTATGAGACACGTACAAAAAATGCTTTATGAAAAATGTTTACGCAAACGTTTTAGAAATGTGTTATGGAAACATTTATGAAGAACATTTTAGATATGTTTTATGGAAAATGTTTTATGAAAGATATGTATGAAAAACGTTTTAGAAACATTTTATGAAAAGTGTTTATGAAAGCGTTTACGAGAAACATTTTAGAAATGTTTTATGAAGAATATTTATGATGTACATTATGAAGAAGATTTCAAGAGGAAAGTTTTTATGAGAAAAGTTTTAAAGTATGTTTAAACGCTTTGTGAGTTTATGTTTGAACTTACTGAGCGTAAGCTCATAAAAAGTTGTTCATGCTGTAGGTAATGTATGGGTGACCAGTAGGAACCGTTAGCGGAGCTGGGTGCTGCGGAAGGGCAGATGCGAGATGTGGGAATGGATATCACTATAGTTTGCTTCCGCTACGCAAAGAAAAGGTTTTACACTATTTAATGTAGTGTTTCCAAGGTTTCTAAGGAAATAAGAGTTTTAAGAAATGTTTTCAAAGGTTTTAAGACACATTGTACTAAATGTATTATACAATTATTAAATGATGTTTTAAGTTATGTTTTAGTAAATGTTTCTTATTCAGTTTTAAGAAACAGTATGAAATGGTTTTAAAGACAAAGGTTGAGCCAAGTCTCAACTAGAATGGCGACAAAGGTCGCAATAGTTTTCAAGTATGTTTTAAAGAGTATTTAAAGAAAATTTTTTGTAATTCTGTATTTTCTTACTAAGTAAGTAAGATTACTGTTTTACACATGATGTTTATGAAAGTTAAGTGGCGCCCGAAAAGGCGGGTCGTCACAGTAAGAGAATATGTGGGCGGTTATCTTTAAAATATCATTAGTCAAAAATAGATTCTCAGATGCAAAACATTAGGCAATGACATTGATGTATACTTGGCACTGTTAATTGATGACCTAAAAAAGTTGTGGGAATATGGAGTTGAAGTTAGAGATGCCTATTGAAAAGAGATGTTCACACTCCGTGTAATGTTGATATGGACAATTAATGACTTCCCCGCATATAGCAATTTATCTGGTTATTCGATGAAGAGTTCTATTGGTTGTCCTATTTGCATGACGGAAACGTCTCACAAACAGTTGAAAAATGGAAAGAAAACTGTTTTTCTTGGTCATAGAAGAAGGTTGCTAAGAGATCATCACTACCACAAACGAAAGAAACCCTTTGATGCCAATAGCGAAGAAATAGACCCTCCTTGCCCTTTGATAGGTGAAAAAAATATTTGAAATGGTAATTTGGTAAGAGAAAGTGAGGTAAGGATGAGCCGTCAAATGATGGACCATGGAAAAAAAGATCAATCTTTTTTGATCTTCCCTACTGGAAGACACTTTTGTTCATCATTGCTTGGATGTTATGCATATTGAGAAAAACGTTTGTGAATTTGTAGTCGGCACATTGCTTGACATTCTGAGCAAGACTAAGGATGGTGAAAAAGTTCGGTTGGATCTCATAGAAATAGAGATTAGGCCAAATTTGTTTCCCGAGAAAAGAGAAAACCGTACTTACTTACCTCCGATAAAGCACACGTTATCCAGAGCAGAAAAGAGAAAGCTTTGTGAATGACTTGCTTCATTAAAAGTGCTGGATGAGTATTCTTCAAACTTCAAAAAGTTGGTGTTGGTGAAGGATTTGAAACTTATTGGCTTGAAAACACACGATTGTCATGTGTTGATGCAACAATTGCTACCACTTGCTTTGCGGGGAATTCTAACAAAGGATGTAAGATTTACAATTTTCAAGTTGTGGTCGTTCTCCAATATAATATGCTTAAAGGTCATTGATCCACTTGTGCTAGATTCACTGCAATCGGAGTTGATGCAAACCTTATGCATGCTTGAAAAGTATTTTCCACCGGTATTTTTTGACATCATGATTCATTTAACGGTGCACTTAGTACGTGAAGTTAAGTTATGTAGACCAGTGTATTTGAGATGGATTTATCCATTTGAAAGATATATGAAGGTTTTGAAGGGCTATGTGAAGAATCGAAATAGGCCGGAGGGATGTATTGTAGAAAGTTACATAGCTGAGGAATCGGTTGAATTTTACTCTAAGTACCTATCTTATGCAGACACAATTGGGGTGCCAAAGACTATAAACATTATGGCTAGAGGACTATCTATGACCAATCCTTCATCAGTAAATCGAGAGGAGTGGGAGCAAGCTTGTCTTTATTTCTTGCACAATGCTAATGAAGTGGAGCCTTTCATTGAGGTACACAGAACGAATTAAAAAAAAAAACATACCCAAAAAGAGCAAGAAATGAGAAGTGGTTGCAAGATAAACATAACTAGACCTTTCGGTAGTGGATTAGAGCACACATCTATGGCAAGTGCTTCACATCACAAGATGGAGGCATGTCACAGGAGTTGAAGAACCTAGCTATACGACCATTGTCGGTACTCACAAGCTACACGTCATATTCCATAAATGGTTACAAGCTAAACATAACTAGACCTTTCGGTTGTGGATTAGAGCACACATCTATGGCAAGTGCTTCACATCACAAGATGGAGGCATGTCACAGGAGTTGAAGAACCTAGCTATACGACCATTGTCGGTACTTACAAGCTACACGTCATATTCCATAAATGGTTACACTTTCTACAATCGCGAAAGGAATGAGAAACATTCGGTGCAATATAGCGGTGTGACTCTCCGTGCTAAAGCTATGCATATTGCCTCCGCCAAGGACAAGAATCTGGTATATGGGACCATGAACTACTTTGGTTTCATTGAAGATATTTAGAAACTTGATTATGGGGGATTACGCATAGCACTTTTTAAGTGCAAGTAGGCCGACAATAACTATGTTAAGAAGGACGATGACAGCATCACGGTGGTTGACTTTAGAAGATTGGGATACAGGAATGATCACTTCATTATGGCATCACAAGCAATCCAAGTTTTTTATACTACAGATCCCCAAGACATGGAGTTGTATCTAGTCGTCTCGACAAAGCTAAGAATAGTTATCGACAGTGAAGATGTTGGTGAAGATTGCATAGACATCCCTTCATTCACAAAGGGATTGCTACTGGTTGAAGAGATAGATAATTTTGAAGATGATGTTCCACACTTGCTTCGTGAAGATGTGGAATAGATATGTATTGAGGAACTAATGAAAAAAAAGATAAAAGGATGAGCATTAATAATTTGTATATATGTTAATTTACTTGTAACATTTTTCTTTAATTTATTGCATTTTTCAATCTTTTCTTAATTTTTGTATATCTATCTATAGTTAAATCTCTAGTAAAAACGGAGATCAAGTACTATACATTCTGGGCCATTGGATGCTTAACACACGGGCTGGCTACCCTGGGCAGCAAAGAATATTATGTGTGTAAAAAATATTTAAGGCAATTTTTACAACGGTTTTCCCAAAAACTGTCGTGGAAAGTATTTTCGATGATGGTTTTTGAAAAAATCGTCGTAGAAAGCTTTTAACAACGTTAAAAATGCTGTGAAAAGTAGTATTTTCCACGATGGTTTTTGTCAAAATCGTCGTGGAAGATGCTCACTCCCCCCTCTTCAATTTTTGAAATTCGCACCACCCCCACCCATAATTGTATGGGCGCCTTCTCTCTCAATCATTCCTTACTCTCTCTCTCAAATCCCTCTTTCTCTCTCTCTCTAATCCAACCTCCCTCTGCCGCCATCATCTCCACCTTGCCGCCAATGCCTACTTGCTGCTGGTAAGCTCCCCTCCTCTCTCTCCTTTTCCCCCTCACCCCACCCACCACCCCCTCTCACCCCCAGCCCCCCCTCCCCCCTTGCCCCTCTCCCCCACCCACCCCCTTGTCAAAATCGCCCCTCGCCCCCACCCAGCCCTCGGCCCCACCCACCCCCATCCCCCTCGCCCTCACCCGTGGCCCCCCTTAGGCCCTAATCCCTCACATGTGTAATATGCAAAATTATGTATTTGAAATTGTAAATTTGTGAATATGTGTAATCTATGAAATTGTGTAATTGAAGTTGTAGATTTGTGAATATGTGTAATCCATGAGGATATGTAAATATGTGAAATTATGTGAATGTGTGTAAGTTGTGAAATTATATATGTAATTGAAATTGTGAATTTGTGAATATGTGTAATATGTGAAATTATATGAATATGTGAAATTGTAAACTTGTGAATATGTCAAGACTTGAATATGTGAAATTATGTCAATATAGGAAATTGGGAGCTTGAAATTGTAAAGTTGTGAATATGTGAAAATTTGAATTTGTGCAATTATGTGAATATGTCAATATGTGTAATATGAGAAATTGTGTAATTGAAATTGTAAATTTGTGAATATGTGTATTATGTGAAATTTTATGAATATGTGAAATTGTGTAATTGAAAATGTATGAAGTGGAATATGTGAAGATGTGAATCTATGTAGTTTGTGATTTAATATTAGTATGTATGTGTTAGTTTTTGCTTACTTTGCATAGGTACAAGTCTCGCGAGATCGATAGTGACCAGTACAAGGACGAGTACAAAGACTACACTCCATCTTCATCTCAATATAGCAAGGGAAACCAACGCAGTAAGCCACAAAGGTGAACCGAATTTGATCCAAAAGTAGACTTTGAGCGAAGGGCTACATTAATGAAAAAAATTCATCAAATGAGAAAGAAAGGTTTAATAATTGAAGTGACTTTTGATTCAAAAGGCCAACTGAAAGGCGCACTCGGCCATGAATTAAGCAGTTGCATCGGAGTCCTTAGTTGAGAGCACGTTCCAATATGGACAAAAGATTAGAGGTATAAAGATTTAGATAAAGTAAAAGATGTGATTTGGAGAACGATATACGAAGCTTTCACAGTCGAGGATTGGTATAGGAAAAAGGCTTTGAAGGTTTGTAGCGAATAATCAAAGGGGTTCAGATCCGACCTCTATGTTATCTTCGTACAGCCATACCTTTCTATTCCAGAGGAGGATGAAAATGTATATAAACGGTCTCCTATGGTAGTACACTCTACGCCTCCATAAACATTGAGGATTGGAAAGCTTTTGTGAGGTATTGACGTCCCACCGAATTCCAACTGCTATCATCAAATGCAAGAAAAATAAGAGCAGAAAATGAATACTGCTTTATGATTGACCGAGTCGGATATAGAGAGCTCGAGCAATCCTTACTACGTTAATATTTTTCTCATATTACATTTATCAATTATTCTATCATTAATATGTTACTAACATAGCGTAACACAGTTTGCAAAGACGGGCATGCTACCAACACGAGAGGAGTTGTGGGTAAAATTACGTCAAGAGCCCGATGGCCAGTTTAAAAATCCAAAAGTAGCAGAAATTGGGATATTGATTGTAAGTTTACTGAACACGAATAATTAATTTGTAATTTAATACCATATGAAGGATGTTTGAATAACATGGCTGTGTTGTTGTTTTACAGGATGAATACATAACGCAACAAAGTCAAGGGAGCTTCTAATCGATCGGTAATGATGACATTCTGACGAGGACACTAGGGAAACTGGAACATTCGGGACGTGTTCGCGGTCAATTAAAGTATGTGAAGCAGTATCTATACTTCAACCTCCAATTAGGTACTTTGAAATTGAATAGCCAAATGTCGAAGATGCAGATAGAGATTGCAGAATTGTGGGGTCTTGTGACCGAGCTCATTTCCCAAGGATGTGCCAAGTCAATGGATGATAGCATTTCACAAAGCAACAGCTTCAAAGCTAGTTGTAACCCTCTCAATAATGTAGCAGAAGCTCCAGAAGTCCAATTGTCACCTCCTCGTCAAGAGCCCGAACAATGCAGGCTCTTTGTTGAGGATAAAATTAATGGTGGGTGTGCACTTGTTGCGCTTGGGAAGGCATGGATGGAGAGTCTTCCAACTGATACAGTTCATGGACGACTATTAAGGGAAGAGAACGTGCGCATTGGCATTACTACCATCAGAGTTAGAACAACTAAATTGCATGTTCCAACACTTGAAGCATCAACTGTGGGTGAAGCAGCTGGAAGCTTCATCGCATGGCCGAAGAGGTTAGTTGAAGTCATCGCATTGACAAAGATGAGTTGAGCACCTAGCCAAATTCCACAAGATCTAAGTGGAAAGAAACGCCAAAAAAAGAAAAGCTCTACAAAAGCAAGAGAATCACAACCCGAGGTAGAATAAGAACAAGAACAAGAACAAACCGTTGCTAATGAGCAACTGCCTGCATTTAACTTCGGTTCAGTACCTTACGAATTTATACAGTTGGTTCTATACGCACATTCTTTCATGCGGGATGGGTAGACGATTTGGTGCCCGATATTAGTAAACGTCACTGGTAATGAATTGCCTATCTATGTGTGGTATGAAGACGTTTACTACTTCATCAACTTTGATAAAATTGGGGCCAACTGTATCATGATATACCTCAGGTAATAACTCCATCCTTATTTTATATTTTTAAAATATAGGTAAGGTGCTTTTAAATAATTGACTGTATTGTTTTTTATTGTAGTTTTTTAGCAGAATATTGTAAACTTCAAGGCTTGGCGCAAAATTTTGGCTTCATATCTCTAGCCATTGTTTCAAATGCTGCAAGAGACCTATAGAGTGATCGTAGAGAGCGCGCTACATTACTCCTCCACCTATTAGCTCAAGCATCGACGGGGAAATTATTCTTCCTGCTATACAATGTTGGAGAATATTGGATGTTGGGACTTATTTCGCCATGGGAGGACCAAATATATTCGTTTGACCCCCTCAGACACCCACCATGTGAGGATTTCGTATCAGTCATGAGATTGTAAGTATTAATGTTCTCTTATAAAATTAACTGTTTTTAGTCCCACATAATTGTATCGTCTATTAATTCATTTAAACATGACATATTATTAGGGCGCTAAACGATTGAAAGCTTCAAGCGGGAAGCAGTGTCATAAACTGACTGAACGGAATGCTATATTCCAAATGTAAGTGTCCAAGACAGCAAGAAAACATAGAATGTGGTTTTTTTATTCTACGTTTCATGCGGGACATAATTACAAGTAGTATACAAGTCTTAGGAAAAAAAGATTTTTATATACATACGGATATACATGAAGTTAGATTAGAGTGGGTACAATTTGTAAATAGCTATGTGCTCCTTAGATGGATAGATGGAGATAGTTGATAAACAAATATTGCTCAAAATAGCTCAAATGTAAATGATCTTGTAAATACCTTATAATTTCAAAATACACCAATTTTTGTATGCAATTAGGGCCTTGCTGTAATGGATAAAACACAGGACTGGCCATCTTGTGGGAAATCAAAAATTTTTGGCGATTTTTTTTAGAGGATACAAATTTTTCACGACGGTTTCTCGAGAAACCGTCCTTAGTTTTCACGACGGTTTCTCGAGAAACCGAGAAACCGTCGTGGAAACTATGGTTTCTACGACAGCTTTTTAAAAAACCGTCGTGGAAAAGAACTTCATCCAACCCCTTTCTCATGCTAATTTTTCTTTTACATAATGGTAAAAAACTGTTGTGAAAACTCAATGTTGTACCATAATTGAAGCTTTCACGATAATTTTTTAACCGTCATGAAATTTTTTTATGACGGTTTATAACCGTAGTAGAACTCACAGTTTGTCGTACTGGTTACCATATCTGGGCCCCTGATACATAAGCTCTCCAAAAGTCCAGGATCTGGCGGCCCCAAATATAACGTTTATACTGATGTGTGCTGTCGTTACCTAGTAGTCATGGAGACAAATAAATTAATGTGTGGGTCCCATTAATCTTTAAAATTATACCTTACACGCCTTAGTGGGAGATTGATTCACCTGGCTCAATAAAATAGTGGTTATTTTTCATTTTCTAAATGCTAGTTTAATTCTGATTTTGTTTTCTTTTTTCTTTTTTTTCCTGAAGAACTTCTACTTTGATTTAAGAAGCAGCTAGTTGTGACTGCACAACAAACACAGCCTTTTCTTTTCAACCTTAAAGGGAGTCTCAAACTTTAAGAAATTAATATTATATTTGGAAGCATTAGTTATAACTAATTTTGATTGAAAATGCTGTAGCATGCGAGAGCTTTACGGCATAACATATTTTTTTTGACATTATAACATGTGAAAGCTTGATACTATAGTAATAAAAAATTTTAATTCTAGCTCATATTGCCAAATACCTTATAATTTTCAACCATAAAGTCAGTCTTTAATTTTAAATGCATATGCACATACCACATATCTTTTACGTATAGATAGATAGATAGTGTCTGGGCCTAATTTATCTTAGATCAGCCATGTTATGCCTATTCAATTTTTTGGCCAGTGGAATAACTATATGATTTTTCTTTTTCATTTAAATTCATTCAAAATGTCCGTATTTAGATAGGTTCATCATATGGCCCTCCAATACGTTGCCCCAATTACTTGTTAACGGAGTCTAGATTTTTTTACGTCCATTTTTATGTTCTATTATTATTCTTTTGCTACTTATTTATTACATCATTTAAATTTACTAAATAGTGTTAAAATTTAGTTCATGAAACAACTGACATGACAAAAAAATAGGACACGAAAATTCACTCTTGTTAATTATGGGGCTTAATAATTCAAATATATTTGAGAAATTTTTATAAAACACAATCTTTCAAAAATTACTTTTTAAATAAGTATCACACGTTTTTAAGTGTCCTGTAACTTAACAAGATAATATAAGTAAAAATGTACACAATTGTTTTACTTATGTTATGAATAAACACATTTTTTAGAAGTAACATAAATTTTCTCAAAATATTTTAAAAGCAACGACATTTAAAAACGCTAGGCCCATAATAAGACAGAACTATAGCAAGCAGGAAATTACAACCAACAAAAGAAAGTGGTCCAAATTCTTTAGAAGCCACGATGATGAGCGCGTGGGCTTAAAACAAACAAATTGCGAGTAACATAGCCCAGTTGCCCTATCATGTCTCTTAGTACTTAATCCTTAGACGGTAAGAAAAGTTCAGATCAACAAAAAATTAATTAAAAAACATAAAAAAAAATAGATAGATACAAGACGAAAAAGAGAGAAAGCTCAACCAGCTCATATCGTCAATTCCTTCATCAATCTACCAAATAACAAAATACTCGAATATTCGTCATCCTCATCAACATCAACATGAAGAAACCTGCAACAGCAAAAACGACGACAAACAATAAGCAGATCATAACGATCAACACCAACAACGACAACAAGAACAAGAACAAGAACAAGAACAAGAGTAATAGTAGCAGTAGTGGCAGTAAAACCACGACGGCGTGTTGCAGCAAGATGGGGTTAAAGAGAGGGCCGTGGACGGCGGAGGAGGACAAGGTCCTGTCCGACTTCATTAGGAGAGAAGGCGAGGGGCATTGGCGAACGCTGCCGAACCGTGCCGGACTCTCCCGCTGCGGGAAGAGCTGCCGACTCCGATGGATGAACTACCTCCGCCCTTCCATCAAGCGCGGCCGCATTGCCCCTGATGAGGAGGACCTCATCCTCCGTCTCCACCGCCTCCTCGGAAACCGGTACTTCTTCTAGGAGTACTATTCTATTTTGTCTCAGTTAGGATTTCCATTGTTTTTGATTGTCAAGCTTTTCTATTTCTTTCTCGTGCTATATTCATATGTGATAGCTAGGTTTAGGGTTTCCTAAGCTGGGAATCCGATTTGATATATATTTTCACAGTTTTTTTAAAAAAATTATTTGTCTTAGGATCTAATTTTCTGCGCGCTAAATAGGGTTTCAAGTTTTATAAAGCTGGATCCAAGTTCAACAATATCTTTAACCTCCTTTCTTTCTCGTTCTATTATATATATATATATATGTATGTATGTATGTATGTATGTATGGTTTCCTCAGATCCGTTTTTTACTTGTAAATTTATAGAAAGCTGGTCAATCTTATTGCTCTTCTTCTTCGTCTTCTTTTGTGATCATTTCCACAAATTTTTTTTCCGTCTTTTCTGGGTATTAGGGTTTTTGGATGCACATAGGTTTTTTTTTGGGTAGAAATTCAGACACTGGTTTGGATGTGCTTGAGTGAAAAGTTCTTCTTCTTCTTGTTGTTTTTTTTTGGGATAATACCTAGGGTTAGGGTTTTGTGATCTATGATTTTGATGCATATTGTGTTAATTTTTGATCATCAGGTGGTCTTTGATAGCTGGGAGAATTCCTGGGCGAACGGACAATGAGATAAAGAACTACTGGAACACTCACCTGAGTAAGAAGCTCATCAGTCAAGGCATAGATCCCAGAACCCACAAGCCTTTAGTTATTAAACCAAATGATCATCAAACCAACAATAAAAATATTCCCTCTTCGTCTTCTTCTTCCAAAACAAACCATCTCATGTTCCCTAAGAACCCTAACAATGATAATTTTCAAACTTCAACTGTTGGAGAAGATCAAACCTACAACAAAGAAAATAGCTACTTGCAAGTTGATCATGTTGATCTTGGCGGTCCTTATCAAACTACTGGGGAAGTAGCAAATTTCCAATGTTACGAGAACCTGCCCAGTTCGGATGGATTCGACGTCGGTTTAAGACGTAGCACAAGCCCTAACCTTGTTCCTGGCAACTATGAAGAGGACAATATTAATGTTGATGATCTGAACTGCAGTGTTGACGACGTGTTATCTTCATTTCTGAACTCATTGATCAACGAGGAAGCTTTTTCTGGTGCTCCGAATGGTATTGCACCATTGTCTACGGATGCTTTCGGCGTCCCTGAGAATAATGCATCCGACGGCTGGGAATCCGCCGTTACCTCTTGTACTAACGATCTCCAGAGGGAGGTTGATGATCGAGTTGAATAGCATGTTCGAATCACCAGTACCTGCAGCTTGCAATATTGGACATGATCATATTATAAGTTCAAGTGCTTATTTTGCATATTACTTGGCATTTCATAAAGTGCTTGTATATTAATGTTTAATATGCACGCATGTTATTATTATTTATATTGTAGTTATGTAACTAAAATTTCCAAATCGGGTTGTGATGTGTTTCGTTGTGTTTCAGTGTGTTATCATTCTTGGTAAAAAAAAAAAAAAACCTTAGATATTGCAGGCTTGCAGCCATATATCATGATATAACTCTTTAATGTACATATACACATATGTGTGTACGTGTGATGCATTATTCTACTTCGATATTTTTTTTTGAACTTAGGGGTGAAAGAAATTGAACTCTATGTGGACACAGCGAGGATTTAGTACTCTCTAGGTTATCTTTGCAACCATAATCTAGCTCCTCGATACATTTAAATTATGCTTGTAATAACAATTTATAACTCTGCAACAAGTATAAACAAACATGCAATATTTTCTTCTACCACGAGAAATTGACAATCACAGAGAGATTAAAAAACTTAATATTATGAGAGCTTTGGCTTAATGAATTGTTTATACACACACATATGTACATTTTTGGCAAGCAGTTTACATAAATTAGTATAATGCAGACGTAGAGTACTCTATTGATGCAAATCATGACCAGCCAATACTTTCAAATCAAGACAAAATATGTTCTTCCACAAGAATACACGTTTGGTATCATGATATGCGCAATATGCATGTTATAATATGTTAAGATGATTTTACGTTAATAACTATTGCATCAAAATTAAAATTTAAATCATGTAGAAAATGCTACATGATCATACATTCAAACGTCCATCTTGAAACAAACAAGAAATCCTAGAGATTTGGTTATACATCGATCAAGATTAAATTGCATTCATCAATTTTTTCGAAAGGGTTGTAGATTGTCAGTCATACCTGGCATGTATAAACCAAACAAGCACCATTTTTCCGCCTTAAATGAATGGTGAGAAGGAGCAACTAGCATAATAGAGTATTAGGACAAACAACTACGTACTTTAATAAACAACTAAAGGAAAAAAAAAAAAAAAGAACTCAACAACAAGAGATTTGTGCCCTGAAGGGTACTTAATTATGTACTTATCTGTGTTTTCACAATTCGTTATGATGTTTTGAGGGGCGTATGTTTCTTTACATACTCATATCTACATATGTTTTGAGCTCATAAGGGTACTAATTTGTAGCAGCTTCATTAATGATATTTGTTGAAAGTGAGAGAGGAGTTCATGAGTTATCTTCTTGCTTCTAGCTTGGGTTATGCGGCTTAGTAAAGCACGTTATATTAATATCCAATTCTTTTTGAGTAGCCCTTCAATGAGCCAAAGAAGCTTGGATCTAGGTGTTTTCAAGATTTATCACTCTTGATTTGTGCCGGTTATATAGTACTGCGGTTAGGGTTTTATGGAGTATGTATAATAGGAATATTGGGCCATGAGGCGAGGTCACTGTTTATGTGGTTAAAATTTGTAATTTAATAAATGTTGCAAAATTAATGCGATAGAAACAAAGAATAGAAACACACAGAATTTACGTGAAAACCCAAAATGGGAAAAAATCATGGGCAGATGAGAAGAAAATCACTAAACTCGAGAATATTACAGTGGAGGCGCTAGGGAGGCTCGAAAATCGATAAAAACAAACCCTAACGCAATACATCATATAAATAGGTATAGGTAAAACCCTATGAGCCAAAAATATAAACTAAACGGCCCAATAACACAGGTCCGTACCGCGGGGGCTCCGCCCCCGCACCCCCGGCGAGATCAGTAGTGGGCTACGGGATCAGGCCTATCACCTCGATTCCTCCGCTACCACCACAGATCTCATGAAAAAATCCTATTTTTGTTTTTCACCACAATTTGTCGCACCGCGAGCTTTCAGGTCGGGTCAAACTAAATTTGGGTGACCATACTCTAACAATCTCTACATTGACACAAATTCCACTTCAAGGAACAAATCTTCTACGAGCTGTCTTCACCTCTTCCACAAAAACGCCCCTAAGGGCAAACTTCAACAGCAAACACCAACCAAGTCCAAGCAATGCTCAAACTTGGATGTGGATAACGTCTTAGTCATCATATCAGCAGGATTATCATGGGTACTTATCTTGCTCACAACAATATCACCAAGAGCAATAACCTCACGAATAAAGTGATAACAAACATCGATGTGCTTAGTTCTTTCATGAAACATCTGATCTTTAGTGAGAAAAATAACACTCTGACTATCACAAAACACCGTAGTAATCTGCAAGTCTTCACTGAGCTCACCAAATAGCCCCTTCAACCAAATAGCTTCCTTACAAGCTTCAGTGATCACCATATATTCTGCCTCAGTAGTAGACAAAGCCACTGTAGTCTGTAAAGTAGCCTTCCAGCTAATGGCACAGCCACCAATGGTAAACACATATCCTGTAAGCGATCTCCTCTTATCAAGATCTCCAACAAAATCAAAGTCAACATATCCAATAACTCCATCTCTAGTCCTTCCAAACTGCAAACAAGTATCAGTAGTACCACGCAAGTACCTGAGTATCCACTGAACTGGTTTCCAATGTTCTTTACCAAGATTAGCCAAGTATCTACTAACTGTATTCACTGCATATGATAAGTCTGGGCGAGAACATACCATCGCATACATGAGTGATCCCACTGCACTAGAATATGGAACTCGAGACATATACTCAATCTCATCATCTGATTGTGGAGACAAAGCGGAAGAAAGTCTAAAATGCGCAGCTAATGGAGTGCTCACAGGTTTAGCACTATGCATATTGAATCTTTGCAAAACTTTCTCAATGTACCCTTTTTGACTCAAATATAACCTGCCTGCCTTTC